>JAIPRL010005934.1:418-29662 GCA_025469235.1 Pemphigus obesinymphae | reverse complement strand
TGAAGCGTACAATAAATGTATTCATTGTAACTGGATACGCCACTTAGCGGGCACCCAATCACAGCATCTTATTCACGATTCTATTATTCTAAGCCCGAGTGCACAATCTGGTTTCATTTAATCTGTGATCTAATCGAGATGATAACACGATCGAAATTTCTCTATTTCAAACGAGTCAGATAACGGACGATACCGTATTTCAACTCATAATATAGATAATTACACATATTGAGAACGAACGTCTCGGTTGTACAGAGACGAATCGTAGACAAAGAAATGTTCAGTCGTACGTTAAAACGTCCAGGATATCCGATTCCGACCTCCATGGCATTAAAAAACGTCGGCAAAAGTTCGCAAATTCCGTTTTTGGGATTTCGAGGTGATAAAATAACGGCGCGAAAAACGCTGAAACGATAAGAAACGATAATAAAAGTTGCAGAGATAAAAAATTTTATTAAGATTTCGTTCACATATCCGGTACATTGGATAAATATTATTATCTCCGTAGACGCCGAGACCGAGAAAAAACCTTTAAAAAAATCAGATCGTCATATTGGAATTCGAACCGGTAGACCCGTATGGAAAGTCGGTCTGACAATCGACGCCTTACACTACTAAGTTATCTAATCGAGGTGATAAAGCGGTCGAAATTTCTCTGACTTAAACAATTCAGATAACGGACGTATTTCGACTCATAATATACATACCTACACATATCGGGAACGAACGTCTCGGTCGTACAGGAACGATTCGTAGACAAAGAAATGTTGAGTGAATAGTCGATGACCAAAGTTTTTTGAGAAATAATAATGTTAATTCAATTTTTCGGGCGTTAAAACGTCCGGAAAATCCGAATCCGACCTCCGTGGTATTGAAAAACGTCGGCAAAAGGTCGAAAAATCCGATTTTGGGATTTCGGGGTGATAACGCTGAAGTGATAAGAAACGGACGGCGGAAAGATTTTCTTCCATGCGATCTATAGGGTGAACACGGAGCTTATACGGTGTGTACCTAAACTTTGCGTCTTTGGAAAAGTCGAAATACGGA
Source organism: Pemphigus obesinymphae (assembly GCA_025469235.1). Taxonomy (NCBI): domain Eukaryota; kingdom Metazoa; phylum Arthropoda; class Insecta; order Hemiptera; family Aphididae; genus Pemphigus; species Pemphigus obesinymphae. The sequence continues at coordinate 28,615 of JAIPRL010005934.1, read as the reverse complement.
AGAACGGAAAACGGAAAAATCGTAAATCCAAAGCACGACGGCGATAAAAACGGAAAGAAAATGCCCCCGGGGCCGCCGGTACGGAAAACGATCAGCGGAATTAAATAAAAAGCGTAAGGTTTTCTCTTCCACGAAATACCTTCTATTCGGAGTTAGCGTTTTAAATAAATAAATAAATAAGAAATTATTCAAATCTTAATTCAATTAGTAGCCTATAAATGATCAAAAACGTCTTGAAAATTTTATTTTCATTTTTAATTATTATTTTATTCATTCAGAATCTAAAATGCAAATATAAGTGAATATATTTACGACTTATAATTATATTATAGTCTCTGTTTACCTCTTCTCTTCTCCACCACCCAATAACGGACACTTTTATTCCCTATGATTTATTCGTATAACCGGTGTATCATTTAATATTAAAATATATAATTATTTAATTTTAATATGGGTATTCTACAATAATTGAAATCATCATGAATTATGATATTTATAGTACCTATTTAATTTATAATATTAATAAATGTTATATAATATATGACTAACAAATGTTTTATTTTGTGTATAGGTGCGGTGAAAAGTTTGAAGACATTTCGGAGCAATAAGTCTATCAATGAAGAAATAGAGAATTACATTAAATACGCTTTAATTCAAGCGCCATTTTTAATATAAAAAATAATAATAATAATATTGTGTCGTACCATAAAAACGAATCGATTAAAATTAAAAGAAATAAAATTAATATGAAAGTTTAGTTCGGTAGTTGGGGAACGCGCGATACACGATGTATATATTGTAACCTATATAGGTACGTGTCAGGTGGTAGGTACTACACCTACGTTTACCACGTCGTGTATTTATCGGAGATGTATATGGAGAGCACGAAATTATTTATTCGAGTTTGTGAGTAGACCGTACCCTGATATGCTCGGGGCGTATCATATCGGGGAAATATATTCGAAAAGTGAGCCCGTGACCAGAATTAGGAAATTAGTTGTATATACTCGTAATTAATGATACAAGACAATATATAAACATGTATTGACCACAATACGGCGTGTATTATAATATGAAAATTAAAATGCAAATGTGTATTTACCACGACATAGTAAATATCGACGTCTTATACGGTTTGCTTCCAATTGATTAAATTATTATTAATTGTATTTTAGAATATTCTAATTTTATAACATGAATATGATTTGCCTAAAGGGATTATTTAATCGAAGGATAATGAAAGGAAGATTTTACTCTCGAACCGTTCGATTCATCATGTCCTTGTAAGACATAAGAATAATGTGGCGGCGTTGCGTGCACTAAAAAAATCATGGTTATGAACGTCTTGAATATTCCCGTAATGTACCCAGATGAACGAGGTGATAATGCAGCACTGCGTACCTAAAGATACATATGAAACGAGAAAATAGAATATTCAAATATGTACCTGTTCTTCGATGATGATATTTTGACGAGTTGTTATGTCATAAAATAAATCCAGGAGAAAACCGAAATCTAAATGTAATGCTACGAACAAATGAACTAAAAATAAGGATATAACTATAGAATTAAGTATTACGTAACATTGAATGAAACGCAACGATAAAAAGTGAGGTGAAAAATGCCAAGTCGAAACGAACTGCTGTGGTATCGGTGCAGTACGAATTTCCTTGAGCAAAGGTCCTCATCTGGTACCTGCTTGTATCTACACCGTCGTGATTGAGTGCGCGCACACTGATTTTCGGTCGGACGGCCAAGGTGACCGTCGTGTTAATTATTGTTGGCGTCTTTTCGTAAGGGATCGTCCCCTCTCTGCTAGGGGTACGCACTGGACACTAGGTTCTTTTACGTTGAGGTCGTCAATAGTGAACTAGATATGTTTACGGGGGCGTGTGGGGGAGCGCAGCAACCGGTTTCTGGTGTTGTGAAATCGAAACACCGATATTTTATAAGGGCGCCCGTCCTACTTTCTATCCCGGCATATTGGATAAGTATAATTCCTGTCGGTGTTCTTATTTCATGTGTGATGTTTTGTGCGCTCTACGTGTTCGACTAGTATGTGGAGTGTTCGTATAGGTGATTTTTGTGATATTGTCGAGTACGATGTTTTAGAAAATTAAATATTTGAAAGGTGTTTTTGGTGAATCTAGGAAAAAAGAGCCAAAGAAAAAAAGCCACGGAAAAAAAAAGCCAAGGAACAAAAAACAAATTGTTTTAATTTGGATTGTATACATAATATAGGTAACAAAATAATGAAAACTAGGTATTTTTCATTGTATTTGTTGTTATGTTAAAAATAAATCATTATCAATAATCACAGATATAATAATATGATATAGAGCTTATAGTCAATAATAATCTTTATAATCTTAATTCTCAAATTCTTAATATTAAAAAAAATCATAGTAAAAGTGTGTGGTATGTTCAATTGCTTTTAAAAAATCTGGAATGCTTTAGTATATGAATAATAATCAGATTCCAAAGATAATACAAAATAAATATTCTACAAAATAATAAATATAATGAAATTATTACCATAGAATACTAACTGACCATTAACACATATTATAATATTAATATTATCTGTGATAATTGAAAATTATTTATTATACCCTTAATTATAATGTGATTATACCCATTATATTATGAAAAAATAATAAAAATGTAATAAAAATACCTAGTTATCATTATTTTGTTATATTATGTATAAAATTCAATCTAAAATAATTTGTCTTTTTTTTTCTTATCTTTTTTTCCTATTACCGTTTTTGGTAATGCAATGATATATAGCTTATGTACGTATAGTTTTCCTTTTTTGCATACGTGATGAAGACGAAATGGATATTTAAAACGATATTTATAATATTGTTGTGTCCCAGTCGTTTATTTTATTATTTATTATATACATTTTAGGCGTCTTAATATTTTTATGGAACACCAGGTGGTCTCTTTGCTCAAATATATCTTTGTACACCGTCATTTATTTAAATATTTGTAATATAAAATATACATGTCTTTTTTTGTCTTTCAAACATTCCTCGGGATTTTACAATTATTAAACCTATTTGTGTATATAAAAATATTTATCGTATTAAATGTTTGTAATGCGTGTGTGTATGATATCATTACAATTATATTAAAGAAATGCAATAATACTATATATATATGTGTGTGTGTGTGTGTGTGTGTGTGTGTGTGTGTGTGTGTGTGTGTGTGTGTGTGTGTGTTTATTAAATTATTATATCGAATCTTTTTGGTAACTATATTTAATTACCATCAAATGTATATTTTATAAATTATTATAATAAATAAATTATTTTAAGTAAATTATTTTTAGTAAAATTTTAATTAGCATTAAACTAGTGCACAAGTACAATTTAATTAAGTAATTTAAGTATTTACAATAATTGTATATTTAGTTTACATTCAAATGTTTATGTTGACTGAATCCTGATTTTGTAGTATTTCACCTTTATGCAACCTTCAACAAACATTAAATCATTCGATAATTCATAATCCATAAACATTAATTTAACATTTAAAATTGTATTTTTAGTTCACATTAAATTGTTAATGTTGACTGAATTTTGATTTTGTAGTATTTCATCTTTATGCAACCTTCAATAAACGTTAAATCATTCAATAATATATAGTTATGTTATACTTTGTATAAATATATGATAATAGTCAAATATTGGTGTAGCGTTGTTCGAATATTGTGAGATAGTTGGTCGGAAAATGGTCACAGCTGACTCAATGAGGTAGATACGTGAGGTGCGCAAAATATAGGTATTTATTTTATTAAAATTAATTAATCTATTATACATGGTGTAACGGCCCAAAACCCCAAAATAAAAACATAAACCGACTACTCCCAATAGCGGTGTACCCACACAATAGCGAACGACTGGTAAAATCAGAACTACAAAGAAAATCCATCAATCAATAAAACGATCGACCCAATTCCAATACCAACGGTGCGATCTAGCGGTGAAACCGGAAACCAATATACGAAATTCGAGAAACCTACTAATAGAGGGTGTTATAACAAGAACGGTGTTCTGAACCGACCCGAAAAAAAAAATACAAGACACAAAACACCCTTTCAGAAAAGGCGATTAGAAAAAAAAAGACTTACAAAGGCGATAAGAATAAAAGAGACAAGGAGCAGACTCCAAAAGGGAAAGGTTATAAAAAATACACATTATAAAACGAGAAGAATGAAATCGACCAAACTGCACGGATTACCATACGCCGTACGTATATACCGGTTGATAACCTTCGTACAGCCTTCCTACATGTGTCTCATCTCAACTCGCGTCTGTTCTGCTTGGGCCTCAAATTCCAACTGGACCCACATTGAAGCGATCCAAAATAACTCTCTCCGAAAAATCACAAATCTCCCCCCTCCCTATGTTAGTAACCACACCATCAGGAAATCCACCAACAGGCCGTCCATCTTCGAATTCATCAACTCCACATCTTTCAAACTTAAAAACTCCATAACCGCATCCCACTTCTCCCGCATTACCGCAATATCAACCCGACTCCGACTCTTTGACGTTTACAAAAGAAACCGTCCACTAATCTTCTAAACATTAAATTTCTAAACTTCTAAAATTTGAAAACTCTTCACACCCACACCTCACAACTCCTCTGGTCCAAATCTCTGGTAGAAGCAAAAGCTTGAGACAGAATACCCCCCCCCCCACAAAGCAATGCAATGCATAGCCTTCGTTACCCCATTTCTAAATTATCCTCCTCTCATTTACCAATTTAAGAGATTTGAAATCGAAAATATCCTACCGTAGTAGTGCCGTGACCAAACGCTTCATAATAGCGGTGTATCAGTCGAACTACATTTCCCTTTGCCCTACTCACCCCGACCGCTACTTCTTGCAAATCATGTCGATTTCCTTATAAAGGTCACTACTTCTTGAAAGTCATACCTACCCTCCTCTCTGACCGCTACTTTTTACAGGTTATGTCAATTCTCCTTTCCGAATCTTTGAATCAACATCACACGGGAAACTCGGCGGCGGTCAAGGACCAGCGAACCCATCAGCATCTACAACTAACAGTGGGAGTTCCGGATACCTATATCAACCGGTCGCCAGATCCAGTTCCCAGGCCACTCCGATCGATTGTTGTGGAGGCGGTTAAAGGCTAGCTCCCCGGACACCGTCTACCGGACTCGAGTGATCTGCTATCACGGAATCATCTACCAAGACAGACGGTCCCCGACCGGTGTGACCAACATCTTTACCTTCAGCGTGGTACCATGGTGGACCAAGGAACATATTCTACCATCGTCAGTAGGGTATCTCGTCGGACCGTATTAACCCAGTTTTCTCGAATCTACGGGCTGAATACACCGCGGTCCTTTTCAGGCTACGTCAATCCGCAAAAAGGAACCACCGTCAACCCATAGCCAACCGGGGCCAATTCCCTACGCCAACGGCGTCCTGACGATACGGCAGTCTTCATTGTACACCAACGGCGGATTCACCCAGGAATCCATACGGATAATCGTAAATATAAACTATATAGAATCTACCGGAAAGGGAACCCCCCGAAGAACCCGCAATTCCCGACACGCGTCGAATGACCCCCTGACCTTGGGTGATAAGCTGCTTTCTGGAAGTAGGGTTATAGGAAACATCCATCCCGGATGTGGAGCTCTAGGGACTTAAAATTGTATCTCTCCCCGGTATATCCCTACCATACTGTATAGTGTATATATAAGACCTCTTGTAATCTTTATATTTGTAATTATTGTTAAAATAAAAGAATCATACTTTAATACCTCAACCGAGTTATCTTAACGGACCAGAACCAAAAATTGATAACGGGCCGTTATAATAGATAAACATTATAAAAGTACAATCAATACGTATAAAACATTAACATACGGCAAATAAAAATTTTTCAATATAGGTACATAAATACCTAAGACTTTTTGTTATTTCGAAAACTATCATACGGGTTGGTATATTAAGTATGTTTTTGGTATGTTAATTTTATAATTTTATGTTGTAAGACCTGAAAATGATATACAGTATTAAAATGATGTCATTCCAACTACAGACAAAAAAGTTAAAAAAAATTGGTAAATAAAATAATTTTTAATAGATATTTCATTTTTTTTTTTTTTTTTTTTTTTTATGAAAATACATATTATTTTGGTATAAAATGTCAAAAAGGTAAAAAAGATCGATAGAAATCAAACATAAGGCGTAGGTACTTTAACAAGTGATTTCAGCTAAAACACAAATAACATTTGTATTTTTCTATACATACATAATTTATTTTTATTTATCCATTTACATTTTTCCTGATTTTGAGATATATAAGCCAAATAGTTTGTAAAATGAGATTTTATAATCTGAAAGAATTTAATAAAACGTAAGTCATGCATTTATTTAAAAATATCTATGGGAAAAAAGGCGTTTTATGTTATGAGTGAAACGAGGAATGTATTGGTTTTACGATGAGGTTTTTTTTTTATGTTTGTACCAAAAAATATTATAAGAAGGTGGTCTTATGCGGACTACGTTTATAAACCTGGGAGGATTTTATGCTACCATTAATTCATACAGGGGATTTTGTACGCTTACCTAGGTATACTATATGTCAGAGAAAAATATTTAAAAAACAAGGGTGAAAAATCTCCACAGTTTCGGGAACACAATAGTTTTGAATTTTGGATATAACACGAGTATAAATATAAATTAATCCAGATTATCGATAATACCGCTTAACTGGGACGTGTTTGTCTATAACAAAAAACAATGCCCACCGCTAGCCTATAATAATATATTGTAAAACTCAATAGATAAAAGCAACAATTTCTATTTTTACACGAACATGATACGTCATACTCGCCGGCCACAAACATACGATCATATCGGTGCCGGACTGTCATTATACGATGTTACGACATTTTGTCCGGTGTTTTATCGTTATATTGCCGTCGTCATTTGTTTTCTAACCTTGTGCTCGTAAGTGCAAAGTGTGTTTAACTGTTTAATTACTACCTATATACATATTTATAGGTAGTCGTGTTTATGTGCCTACATAGTTTGTCCGCTGTAGCACAATAAATTATGTATATTTAGTTTTGCTTTTATAAAAAAATGTGGTCTATTCTATGCATTTTTTGAAAGATAATTCTGTGGCCATAGTTTCGAGCAAATGGTATTCCAGAAATAAATGTGCTTGTTTGAATAATAATAGCAATCGATATATTGAGGATATTATCAATATGATCCAAATGCACAACATTTTAAATGGTTCAAGGCTCGTTTATTATTAACGAACATTGGTAAGTATTTTTTTTTTTTTTATACCTACCTACTTATTTTTAAAATTAGTATATTTTTACTTTGCCGGATTATTCGATTTTTTTTTTTTCGTGGAGCCCATGTATTAGTTTTTGATGTTGATATCAAAATTCGGTGGACAAATTTAGTATAGAAGTTGTAGGAATATAAAGTTTTCAGGTATTTACGTACATATGGCCCGACGGCAAATATTGTATTTCATATTTTTCTTATTTAAATGGCGTTACAGATAAAACCGAATTAACGAAGCGGTCGAGTAATCCGGATAAGTTCATAGGTTCAGACAAAATAAAAATAATAGTACAAAATATGTCGTAGGTATTTATAGGTATGTGTTTAGTTATTATATACCTGTATGAATAAAATATTAAAGTCACATACCTCTCCATGATTGCTAAAATCAACTTTTTTTGATACGTAAACACAATGTAAAATATAAGTATCATTCAAGATAGGTACCCAATATTAAGAAAATTAAAATTACTAAAACTTACAAACCAAGTACCTATGACCGCCAAATTCTGACTTCAAAATATGGACATGATAATAATAATTGACAATTATTATAAAATAATATTATATAATATAGGTCAGTGTAATTACATTACAAAGATCTTTTAACCAAATGAGTAGATATTTAAAATAAGCACAATTTAGATGAAAATATTGTCACAACTGAAATCCATAGACACAAAGATCTCTTATTATAAATTATAGTAAAATTAAAAAATAAAAAATTGTAAAATAAATAAGCATTAGGTATAAATTTTCCTAAAATTCAAATATTATCTATAAATTATAAAAGGTAACTCCCTTGGATACAGTTTACTTAATATTTTTAATTTTATGTAATGTAAGACTAGGTACCTACTTCATGTTTATTTTTCTAAATCTATATTTAATGTAATACATTATTTATTTTATATTATTACAATAATTGTAATTTAATGAAATATATAATTACCTATACGACTATAAGCACCTACTATAATTTATAGGTAATATTTGAATTTTTTTGTAAATTGATTCAAATTGCTACCGGAAGTAGAGTATGCTTGTAAAGATCGGAGTACTCTTTCTGATAGATAATTTGTTAACACAAAAAAAAAAGTCATTGTAAATTCACTAGCTCCCTTGCTACGCTCAGAATATAAATTAATGTGAAATATTAATTTTTAAGGTCTAATCTTGGTTACTTTGATTAACTTACATACTAATTAGTCATTTCTTAATTCACATATTACTTTTCATATTATACTAATTGTGTCGTACCACATACAGTTTTAAGTATTGTTAGATTGTCATTATAATGTGTTATTTTTCTCCACCATATAAACCGGTAATTTTTACTAAACTACTAACTAACTACTAAATTTTTTAAAAAATAACTTATTTTGTAATAATAATAGTTTTATTTTAATTATCTTATTGATAATATGATTATCTATCAAAGTTAATTTAACTTTTTATTTGTATAAGTTTAATCTAAATTAGTATAAGAAATAAATAGGTACGCAGATACACATTATACGTCCTTAAAAGGTGTAAAACTAAAATATTTTTAAGGTAAAAAAATTAAGCATTATTTAATAAAAACAAATAATTACATAAACTGTATTAAAGATATTTGAAGATACCTTTTTAGTCACATAACGGTTAAACGCATGTGTAAGACGGTGTGATGTATAGGCAAAAGTGGTACATTACTGTACTGGGGGCTAATTACAAGTATCATATATTATAATACAACTTATTTTTTTTTAAGTTGATGTTAAAAAGTTTTATGTTTTAGCTGAAATCACTTGCTAAAGTACCTACGCTCTATATTTGATTTCCATCGATCTTAAATCATTCTGAGCATAATATTAACGACTTGATCTATATAGATCTATTATTTCCCCGAAATTCGAACACATTTCATACCAAAATATTAGATATTTTCAAAAAAAAATAAATTGGCTATTAAAAATTATTGTACTTACCGATATTTTAATTTTTTTTGTGTGTAGCTAGAATGACATAAATTGAATACCGTATTAAATTTTCAAGTCTTAAAACATAAAATTAACATACCAAAAACATACCTAATACACTTACTCGTATGATATTTTTCGAAATAACAAAAAGTCTTAGGTATTTATGTACCTATATTACACAATTTTTATTCACCGTATGTTAATGTCTTATACGTATTACATAGGTATTTATTTATATTATTATTATTAATTTTAAACATTCTCTTCTCTGAGCACTAGTAAAGGATATGATGCACCAACTTTCACCATTTATATCTAATCAACTTTTAATGTTAAAAAAACAATTACAAATATGTAATAACAACCGTATTATTGTAATAATTTCAAATAATTTTTATATGAAAAGATACATATAAAGCCAGGGACAGATTTCAGAAGAAGTGACGTAGCTATCGCTCCCTTCTTAAAGTTTATTTTATCATTATACGAGGATTATATCATTTATTTTAAGGCGGGATTAGCCCTTTATTTCATAAATATTCATATTCACCCACCTCTTAAATGATCTTCAGATCCGCCCCTATATATAACAAAACACTAAAAATGAAGTTACACATAATAAATTATAACAAAATATTAAGACATATTATATTAAATAGCATGTCAGTTAATAAAGCTCCTTATTTGAATTTAATACGTTCATGAGATAGTATATATTGAAAAAAAAATTGGCATACCAAAAACCTGTTAAAACCGCTTAGTAGATAGGTATTTATATGACAAACCTTGGACCGTTCATTTAAAATATATGAACTAGATCTAAAGAATTTAATTGAACTAAGTTCACGAACTAGTTCATTTTTTAGATAAACTCAGGTATATCGTTTAAGTTCATTTTTCAAAAATGTTCTAATTATTTCATAAAAAAATTTTATCGATTTGAACTAAAATAATTAATTATTATCAATAATTTTCACTTAATTTAAATGGTTTCATATTTTTATCAAATAAAGTTCAAAATTCTTAAAAATTGTGTGGAAAAAGTTAATATTATTATATACTCGTAATTATATGATATTCAACAACAATTATTATTATTAAATATAATTAAACTTTTTAATCAAAATTAAGTTCAAGTTCATTGAAAATATGAACTAAATTCAAAAAAAGTTAATTCGAACAAATATTATTATTATGATTATTATTATAAACTTTGTTTTGCTTTGTTAGTGCATTTTAAACCTAGTTCATTTCAAGTTCTAGTACATATAGCAACACTACCTATACTATGAACTATTAAATTATAACTTAATACCATACATTTATATTATATATTTAATAGAATTTAATAATATATATGTATAGTAAGCGAAAAACTGAGGTCTATAGGCTCAGAGTGATACATATATATCGTATATTGTTTTTTATTCGATATTTAGATTATATATTATGTGTACATAATGTATTACACGTACATACCCAAGTGCGGTGTATTGGAACACTCTACATTATCGTGATATAAAACACGGTAAGTAGTTGTATAAAAGTAATAATAATGATTGTCCTTTAGATAATTAATATGTAACTTACTGACCTAATCACGCTATTAACTACGATTATACGTATTGTTAATAGAAATATATAAGTATATATAAAATAAATTACCATTGTGCAGCTCGCCGAAGGTCTCGTGTGCTGCCGAAGATCCTCTATATACCTACGTGGAGTCGTGTTTTCGAAGCTCTTCATAAGACCCAAGACTCAGATGATGTAGATGAATTAGGTGTGAAATAAATAATGAAAACTGATTTAGATTTGATAAAAGAAAACAATCCGGCTAGTGAAATGATACGACTATGGAATTTTTTTATGAATTATTTATTTAGGATCGAAAAATGTTTTCTTCTTCTATTTTATGAAATTTTAAGGATTTTAATTTTTAACAGTTATTAGATTTATAGTTATTGTTATTATTATATTATTGTTTACGGATATAGACTCCTCCCTATGTTCCACAATAGCATGCAACCGGATCACCTTGCGGTTCACCTGCACTACACTTAAGTATAAATCGGTACTATAATAGTGTGCAATCTATCTAACTGCTTACCACAATAGCATGCGATGTAATTACGTATTATACTCGTAATAGGTATTATGTAAATTTTAGGCTCCATTAAGTTGGCCCCCCACATCGGAATTTTGAACTTCTTTTCATCGGATTCGTTTGTGCTACGTTAGTGCTGGTTTGTGCCGTTGTCCCCGTCTTTACTGCTGCTCCCGTTCCAAAGTTATTGAGGATTCAAATGGGAGGCCAACTTAACGACAGCTCCCCCCCACATTGGAATTTAGAACATTTTTTCAAGGCCTTAGGTTAGGTTAGTTTGTGCCTTTTTCCCCATCATTAATGCTGCTCTCGTTTCAAAGTAAATTATTTTTCAAAAAGGGGGGTTTCTTAAGTTGACCACCCACATTGTAATTTTGAACTTAATAAAAGCGCATTTTTTTCTACTTTAGTGCTTCTTTGTGCCATTGTACCCATCGTTAGGGCTTCCCCATTCCAAAGTGATAGCAATTTCAAAACACGAAGAGAGGCATCTTAACAATGTCCCCCCCCCCTCAAAATTCTATACTTTTTTTATACTGATTCGTTTGTGCTACGCCAATTCTGATTTTTTAAGAAGTGTGGGCCATAACATCCGTCATAAAGTATAACGGTTTATGATAGACATAGAGTATATGATGATATAAATTAATTTATTGTAAATATTTGACGAAAATCGTTGTATTCGTGTTCTGTGATTGTATAAAGTATTATATTAATTATTATATTTATGAGTTCAGAATTAGTGCGTGTTTATGGTTATGTTTTTATAATGGCCACTAGTATTATATTACCTTAAGCCTGGAGGGTTATTATTCCGGGATTCGATTTTAATACATTCATATTGAATGAATATTAAACATTTATTTTGATCCAGAATTGAATAAAAAATAAGAAGAAATATGTTCTTTACTATCGATCGATATTATTTAGTAGACATACGTAGATGTTTAGAAGTGTAATATATTATAGTAATAATATATAGTTTGTCCTGTAAATTCGGAACGAACCACAAACAAACAATTAACTCCTGTGGTGAGCGGCATACAATATATTATATTATTATATAATTCTTAATAAAATATATTTCATTATATTATTCTGTATAAATAGGTAGGTACGTAGAGGCCTGATAGCCAATCTCGTATACTGAGATACTATTATACACAATTAATAATAATAAGTCATGAGCCATAGTGATAGCTGCAGCACTAGGAAAGAATACCAACTAATTGTCACCCACGCTGGTACTCGTGTAAGCGATTTTGATTCACTTTCCTATTGCTACGACGTTAAGTTTAAGATCTAAAATGTCATTGTAAAGTGAAGGACAGGAGAAAAGGTTTTCGCGTGTAAGCGTTACTGAAATTGACTACAACATTATTTACGATAGTCCATTCGTTTAAAGTTTGCCGTCGACCGCCAAAAACTGGTCGCGTTTGCGCGTAAATATTGCCGACGGTCAGTGCTGTTGTCAACCGTCGCGATACCATAACATGTATACGTATAGTGAGCTGTATCATCACATCGTTTTCACATCATAACATCTTAATAAGCTTATATAAATCTTTTAAATCTTTTATTACGGACGTAAGAATATAAGGTGTTCAATCTTCTGCTAAATTAATAATTTTACAAAGATATTATTAAATTTTTTAAAAAAAAAACCAATCAGTCGTGGTTGGAATTTTGGTTGCCGGATAGTATACGGTTGAGGATGTATAAATTAATAAATGTATTGAATTTTTAAACAATGATGAAACATTTTTTTCAATAAAATTATTTTTAACATAGATATATTTTGTAAAAATTTACTGAAAAAAATGTCCAACAGCATAACATATAATAGGTATATAATGTATTATATTGTATTACATAGGTAATCTGTGAACATTTCACAGCGGATCACCTTGCGGTTCACCTGCACTACAATAAAGTATAAACCGATATGAAAAGTCTTTATCCGTTTATAAATAATATAAGGAAATTATACAAGTTAAGTATGATAAAAGATAATGTATAAAAATGGTATTGGACTTTAAAATAAAATGAATTAAATCTTTTAGGTTTTTTTTAGATGGAAGTAATTGTGTGACTTAGGATAGGAAAATATATGAGAGTGGACTCGGAAGAGTAAAAGACCAGACTGTGAGACTACTGCCAGAGAGTGAAACGGCAGCTGATAGACTGTGGTACGAGAAGAGCCTTATATATAAACGTATTTAGCCTTGATAATTGTATTCCTACCATATAGTTATTTAGTTTTGGATTTTATGTGTAATGACGGTCTCTTTGGTCTCATCTAGTGTTATAGTAAATGCATATTTGGTGCTTGGATATTACAAATATTATATAGACGTAAGGGTAATCGGTCAAAAAGTCCGATTTAAAAATAGTTGGATAAAAAGTCCGGACACAATTTTTGACCGCGGACAAAAAGTCCGATTAAAAATAGGTGGACAAAAAGTATTATTTATTTAGTATCAATAATTTTTTTTGAATCTTTTAAAATGACAACTTCTTCCATATTAAACAATGTAGTAAAAATTTACGAAAACGTCGAAAATACGGCAGTAGGTATTAATAATACTATACAGACTATACTATATAGTGTACGTCCCGCGATGTACTAAAGGTACTTTCAGAAAAGTATGAAGCAAAATGTGTTTATCAATATAAATGTCAACCACTCAGCAGGTAATAATTAACGTATCACGTAGTTTTCTTATATATTCAGATTGGGATTTGGAAAGTACTGGAGACCGCAGCACAGTAACCTATATATAGCTATAGTATACCTATACGTACCTATATATACCTATACTCATATATACTGCATGGACTTGTTGAAGGGACGGAAAACTTAGTCCCCCTTGAACTATCACTAATCAGCAATAGCAAAAATATATAATTCGGACTTTTTGTCCTCGGACTTTTTGTCCTCGGACTTTTGGTCCGGGATTCAGACGTAGGTGTCCTTGATAATTTTATTGATATTTTAGGTACACGTGTCGTTTAGATAGGTACTACGATTATGTCTTCTACCCAGTTATGCATTTAATATAATGTATAGGTACAATTATTATTGTTAAACGTATTATTTAGATATTGCAGAATGCCTTCTCCAGTCAAGCCCTTTCTGTCCTTTTGTGTATATTTATTGAAATATAGAGTACAATATATTTATTATTGATGTTATTTGACATATATTAAGTTTATAAAATATGTATAATATTCAACTAGTAGGTATAAAATCATTGTTTTGCCGACTGTATAATTTATAGATCATAATTCACGTAAATGGATATTATTAGCATTATATATTTTTAATTTATTGAAAGTAAACGATTTCCACGACAGTCACGAACTCTAAAAAAATATAATGTACAATGATAAAACAAAAATACAAACTATTATTGTTATTGTTATTTTTATACGAAGCGGTGTACCTGCAGAGACCGATTTTTTAAATGTTATTTATTTTATTTAATAACACTGAAACCTCTGCGAGTGTATCGTAATTATTATGAAATATAAAGGGTATTATATATAATATATGTATACATTTATTATTTATACTGTATATAATAATAATTTGAAAAGAAAAATAATTATATTATTAATAATATAACTTATATGACGTAATAATAAGTATATTATGTAAAGCACATCATAATTAGCAAAATAATTTAGAATTTTCGTATACCTAGGTATATTTATCGTGTCATACCTATATACTCCTATTGTACGTACCTAGATAGGTAAACCATTATATAGATAATATACTATATACCTACTTCAAATCATTCCTTCTCTTATTTTATTGTACAAAAATATGAACATAAAATATATCTATACAGTAAGGCCACCAAGGGAGGTTTAAAGGGGTTCAGCCCTAATTTTATTTTAATATATTTTTTAATAATTTTTTAAATGATTTTTATGCATTCATATATCATATTATTGTGAATATAAAAATGGGCGAAAAAATTTTTAGCTGTCACTGATATTATTTATTAATCCCTTCAACCTCCTTCCTCTTCATATATATATATATATATAATGGAATTCTATAACTTATATAGCACTAATACTACTAAATATATCAATGATGATACTGTAAAATACATATATTATGACAAAAATATATAAAAAAAAAAATTATATATAGTCATATAAACGAACAAAAATCTTTGGAAAACGTTCAAAATAAAATGATTTAGAAAATAAATAAAATACCTGCCTATATATAGACATAAATCGTTTGAAATAATTCTGTTTGAACTTTTAATTAGAAAAATTAGAAACCGGAAAATGCTCTTCGAATTGGATACTTTTTAAAAGTAATTAAAAATAAAAATAAATTTTTCTGTAATTAAAAATAAAACCCCATCTTCTAAATAATATAATACTTAAAAGGACGCTATTCCAACCATTTTTAAGAAGTTCTGTGCAGGCAGTTTTTTGAATAACAATTAAAAGTGTTAAAATACATTTAAAAATTAATCCAAAAATAGTATCATATCTGTAGGTACTCCTTTTTATTATTGTGTAATCACGACATTTGTTGAAAAACTACTTGTGGCTTTCTGAACTCAGTTCGATGAAAAATTATCATAAAATAAAAATAAATAATTACACTAACTAAATAAAATATGAGAATTAAGAATTTAAACTAAGACTGAGTATAGATTTTTTTTTGTTCGATAAGTATATATATTTCAACAGGCATCTAAAAGTTGTGATTGAAAAAAGTCAAATTTCGTCAAACCCTGTCGGTCAAATCGATTCTTCAATATTTAAATTTTTACTTAATTGGCTGCTTTGATAGCTTGTTTTACTTCTATGATAGGTACTTAAAATTAGTTTCAGTTGATATTATATTCACAACTCTAATAAATGTCTGTGCACAATTTGTAATTTATTATTTTTTTATTATCTGTAGCCTACATAGATAATACCTACATAACTAAAATACTAGTAGGTATTTCAAGTTCATTTTCTAATTAGACTAAAAAATTCTAGAAATTTTATAAAAAAGTTATAAGTAAGTATATATATTATATAGGTACTTACCTATAATCCATATCAGGTAAATAGTAATGAATCCTCAGACTAAGCAGGAATCCTTGTACAATCTATTATTGGTGTCCCATTCAGGATTTCCGCCGAGGACTCCACAGTTGGTAAAATATCCCATTGTCTGAAATGAAGGTCTCGTGGAATAGTACTTACCTATGATGATAAGGGCATGGCGAAGGAAGGGAAATTTTTGAATAGCCACTGCAAATTTAATAACAGTCAGATCGGACTTGGACTGATTTCAAAGTATATTTTATACTCCAGTACCTATATAACATACTAAAAGTCACTCTTCTGGGTTTTCTCCAGAGGGTCCATGTCCCTCCATTCAGTGGCGTCCAAATAGGTTAACAAGTAATGCAACTGCATGTGTTCTCAAGGAGGGTAGGGTAGTTTTTAGGTTTACTAAATATTTTAAGGAATCTAATTTATAGTATGGTATAAGTATATATACAGTTTGATTATTTTTATATTATGGACATTAACATGATTGCATATAGATAACAAATAAATGGATGACCGCTACGTCATAATAATTGGAACCGAAGACAGATAATATTAAACTAAATAATAGGTAGGTATATAACTTAATATTTTAACATTTCATTCAAACCCATATTTACCTACTTATACCTATTATACTATATTTAATCAGATATATTTCTTATAGTTATTTATTTTTAATTCTGTTTATTTATTTATTTATTTTACATTTTTTGTATTTTGAACATTCAAATGGTGTAGAGTTAATACCCCCTGACCAAACGCAAACACTTTTAAATTTATCGTAACCTCATTATTTTAAATTAATTAATTTTCGAGTTCTTTTGAGTAGGTATCGGGATATAATTTAATACAGGGTGGTCCAATCCGCGGCCCGCGAGCCGCATGCGGCCCTCGATGCTTTTTTTTTTTTGGCCCCCACACCAAAATTAAATGAATTATTTATTTAATATTATAATATTAAACAACCTCCCGATTTTCAAATGGAGATATGTGATTTACAAAAGTAAATTTGCCTCCTGAAGAGTTTTGGAAACTGTGTTCGCAAGAAAAATTCCCAGCATTACGGAATTTTTCTCTTGAAATTTTGTCATTATTTGGAAGTACGTATATTTGTGAATCGGCCTTTTCTACGATGAATTCAATAAAGTCCAAATCAAGAAACCGTCTTCTAGATTCATCTTTAGAATCGTGCATTAGGTTAGCCACCACAGGGTGCTCAATTGATTTCGAAAACTTGGCTAATGAAAAACAATGTCAATCATCACATTAATTAATTACCTAACTAATTCTAAATTATAATTTTTAATTTAATTCTAATTTTAATTGTAAGTAACTTAATCTGTAATGTAATAATGTGCGCATAATATAAAACTATAAAATAAAATATAAATAGACAAAATATAATTTTTTTTTCTTCAGGCGGCCCCCGGTGTGCTTAAGAAAGTGTAAATTGGCCCGCGAACCATAAAAGGTTGGACCACCCTGATTCAATACAAAATGTATTATGAGATTAAAAATTATAAAAAAAATTACGTTTGGATCAGAAACTAACTTTACACACATAAACTTTTAATATCGCGGACCCTCTCCCCCTATGAAACTACCAATACTAGAAGAAGCACAAAGCAGAATGATTTAAAAAAAAAAATATACATTATTGTTTTGGTAAAAGTAGATGGGTAGGTATAAATATAATTAGCTGCGCGTGCTCTATTGAAAAACCTATGTGCGCCACTGCCTCCATTGGCCACCCACGGATAAAGGCTTTAAACCAGTGGTTTAGATTTAGTGGTTTAAACCAGTTAACCGAAAGGCGGTGAACTAGTTTTGGGCGGTAAGGGGGCGGTAAACTAGGTTTGACTAAAACTAAAAAAACTAAAATTTTTAATAGCCTTCCCTTCCTCATATCTCGTCGAGCGAGGGTTCAGCACTGTAACAGTAGATTTAATTACAAAGAAGAGGAATCGACTCGATTTCGTGAAAAGAGAAGACTTGCGACTTATGTTAACAAATATCGAACCTAATGTTAAAAAACTTGTTAAAAACCATCAAGTTCGACCATCTCACTGAAGTTAATTTTTCATACAACAATCAAAAATCATGTCTACAAAAACAAATAAGCCTAGCAATATTTTTTTTTAAATAATCTAAAAAATGTATTTATTATTATAAAATATAAATTGATAACATTACTAAGTTTTTTTTCCCAATGTTTAACTTAATTAATTTACTAATACTATAAATAAAAAAATATGAAATATAAAACATAAATGAAAACATGAGTTATTAGATCATTTAAATTTTTTTTATTTTCCAAATCATCAACTCGATTCGTATCTCTCTCCGCATAACCTTAATTATAGAATTCTCACATAGGGGGGCGTTAAAAAATTTATTGATGCTCAAGGGGGCGGTAACTTAAAAAAGGTCGAGAAACACTGCTTTAAACAGAAGGGGGTCCACTTCCCCTTATAAGTTATGAGCAATCCAAAATTCAGTTTTGCACTACCCAAAAACGAAACTTTTAGTATAATATGTTACCTATATAACTATATTAGTGTACAATACACTATACGACCGGTCCAAGCCCGTTCTGGTTGTCATTAAATGCGCTGCTGAGATTCAAAAAATGTCCCCTCCTTTGTCGTGCCTGTATATAATCATATACCTAACCATTATAGTCGATAATTATTTATATGTAGGTACCCGCAATTCCAACTACGTTTGTATCACGAGAGCGTAGCTCGGGGGGGTTAAGCGCGAGTACAAAAATTGTTAAGCAAATGATGGTCAGAAGTCGAATCCAACCGCTGGAATTTACAGGAAATAAACAGGAGTTATTTGTGAACGTATGAGGCGTGTGCGATTCGAGCACGAGGGTAAAAGCAAAAGCAGTTCGATTCCCGGTTCCGAAGTCGGCAATTGTCCCGCCATGAGGGAGGGGGTGACAATCAAACGTCACGTGGTCCGTCGGGAGACCCTCTCATTCGTGGCACTGACTATTCTGGATTTTATCATTTTTATAATTTAATTGGTTTTCCCATTCCATTCCTGATGGTTTTCAAATAGGATCCCTTGGAAGGATTCCTTTGGACGAACATTCGGTATCCTCCATTAGGACTGCCTACTGTCCCGAAAAGAAATCCTGTAGCCCTATTATGGGTTTTCTTTTTAAATTCAAACATTGTTTTCTGCCTCCGTATTTATTTTAATGGAATCTTATTTAAATTAATATCGACATTTTCACGTTCCCTCCATTTCATCAGTTAGACATTTCAGAAATGAATGCTTTAGTCCGTGACTGTCTCCTAAAGAGCTATTATATATATTTCTGACCAAACACACGTCTCAGCAGCATGGATAGCTACAGCAATTATACTGATAAAAAAATCCATTCGTTAAGTCATTAATAAAAATGTAAGACTCAAGGACATTAATATATTGCATATTTCCATCTGAAAACTTACAATCCCATTTCAATATAATATGTATTGTCTAACTGCAGACTAGATACATATTATGTAAAATGACGTGTAAAAGTCAATCAAAATAAATCTGTATATATATTTGGGCATGTCATTTGCTTTACCGAACACAGTTAGATTGCCTATAATAAGGATGTTGGTGATTATTGATTAACGCATAATTATAATGTATTTACAATTTATTATTTTATGTTATTCTTCCCTATTTACAATTATTCAGACTCGGGTAAAATACATATATTCCGAATAGGTACTTTCTGATAATTGTATACTGCACAAAAAGTATTCCAAAATTGTTAAAATACTATATGAATATGTATAATGTATACTAGATTTCTTCTTCTTCTCCCAACTATTTGGGGACGGCCACCCTATTCCTACACTTCCACTTAACTCTATCTCATACATCTTCACCACTTATCCCCACAATGTTTACATGATAGGTACTATCACAGTCACCGTTACAAGTGGTATACAGGAGTAGACGTGATCGTTGAATTTACTGTTCAGAGAGTACTACCAACTATCACTTGGTACGTAATAGTATCACAGAATATAATGCCTAGTATGATGGAGTACTATCACAATAGTGTGATAGTAACTATCATGCTGTCTGCTCCAAGTCAAACCCCAGTATATTCCCACTCCAACCTTAAAATCCTCAGTTTCTCCACAGACGAATATAACAAATAATATTTTTGTTGGTAACATCAAAAAAAATTGGTTCAAATTCTTTTAACACTAAAAAATGTTATGGAAAATTATTTCCAAAGTTATAAATATTTTAACCATATAGATACACCATAAAATTAAAAGGAATATTAAAAATTGACAATACTATGGAACTAAAACTATATATTATCATAAATATGGAGAGTTGCACAAATGATTTCCATCAATAAAAATAAAAATTATTTATCCATTACCAGAAAATAAAGAAACTTTTTAATTGTATCAATTGTGTCACACGGTTAAAAATTAAAATTAATTACCTAGGTACCTATACAATTTATTTGTGGTATTATTGCTGAGTAATGAGAAGTATAAACGGCTTAGGTATATCACTAAGTAATAACATAAAAGTAACTTACAGCTTTTTTATTATTGTTCATATATTTTCATTCCTTGTCAAAAAGAACTATAAAGATGGATAGGTACATTTTTAAATTTGTAAATATAATTTTTGATGGATTTTTACATAAGGCATACCATCAGTTATAATCGTGTTATTGAAAAAATAATGAGAACGGTAGAACACAGATCATTTTATTTACCTACTATATTATTACAACATTTGATAAATGTAACATGGTGGCCAGTATAAGTGTAAGTAAATGTAAAAAAAGTATGTAGTATAAATTGTTTTGTAAAATGGGGGCTGAAGTGGCTCCCTTGTATCCAAGGTTTTATAGGTTTATAATTATTTATATTTATATATAGATATTAGATCAAATTTAAATATATAATAATAAATTTTATTTTAAAAACAAATGAATGTTTCAGTGTGTATATGCATTTACTTGTTTTTTTTTTTTTAATTTAAATATTTCAAAAATAATAATGCATTTAATAAAACAATTGTTTGTCTTATTATTAAACAATATCCCTTATATGTTATATATGTGTGTGTGTGTGTGTAGTATCTATTTATACACATTTTAAATATTTTTATAATAATTATTATTATTCAATATTTGTCAGCTAGTAACTATACCTCATTAAATTAATTAGGCCCATGATGTGGATTTTATTATGAAATCTATTTTTTGTATGTTATCTACAACTACTGCTTTCCTATCACAATGTTTAATTTGACATTTTTTACATTATAAGAGCATTTTTATATAAATTATATAGGTGTGCATTTTATAAGTTACAAGAGCACCTGACAAACTATCAAATACAAGTATTAAAAATAAATAAATAAATGTTATAGTTAAAAACATTATTTAAAGACTTATGGCATAAGTACCAACATAATATTTGTATTATAACCACTATGTAAACAATAAATAGTTGCCAGGTTACAACCCATATTAATTATTATACCTATGGTCACAAACTATGTTATAAATAAATAATAACACAAATCACACATAAATAAAATTTAAATTCATGACAATTAAGTTTACATCATACAAAATATATTTGATTTACAATAAGTAATAATTAATTTATAAACTATTGATGTTCTACAATAATGCATAAGGCTTCTTGATGATTTTGACAAATATTTTGTAATTTACTGCCACAGGAGACTGAAACAGAATATAAATTATTATTTACAAACATATGATATATTTAATATTCATGAGCGTGTAAAAACATTTAGTATGGGGTGTGCCATAAAGGAAATGGGCCGTTTTTCTTTAAATGGGCCTTACCACCTCCCCCCCAACCTACCAAGAAAATAAAAATAAATTATATGCAAAATATCAATTCATAAAAAATCATATTGGTTACTATATACTTGTGAAAAACAACATTTTTATTTTTATGTTTTTGTTGTTTATGTTTTTTTATGTTTCACAAATAGATAATCATTAAAAAAATAACTAGATATATTTCTATAATAAAATATGTATATACATTAAGATATTAAACATAAAACATATATAATGGTAATTTTCTTTGGACGAAATTAACACTTTAAACTCTTCAATAACGATATTTAAACCAACTAATTTGGTCATTTCTTGCTCAACAAATATAAATAGAAGTGATTCTAATCGTTTTTGAGACATAAATTTGACGATAGATAATTTGGAGAAGGCTCGCTCACAACCACAACTGGTGATTGATATAACAAACTTGGTAATGACTTCATAGAAATTGATAAAAATATTTTTTCTATTTAAATCCACTAACCAATCTAACCATTTATAAATAGTATGAGTACATGTACCAACTGGAATATCTTTAATTAATGCTAGTAATTTATTTTCAGAGTCTTCATTAGAAATGTTGAAAAACTCTTTTATAACTGAATAATTTTCATCTGTCGGTTGTAACTTAGCTAAGTTAACAATTGCACTAATTATTTCTAGAGTAGTATCTAAAAATCTGTTATTAATTTCTTCCAGTAATTCATCCAGAATAGAATAAAAGACATGAACCCTAATTTCAAAGTATTTAGTTTCTGAAAAAAACTTACTGTACCTTTTTCATTGTAATCAAGTTTTCTCAAATCTTTTCTTTTGATCAATTGTGTTTTTTTGCACACATTGATGATCATTTTGTATTTTATCATACTCTTGAGAACAGTTTCTTATTTTACTTAAAAACATTTTCAACCTAACCTAACCCTTTTACAATCTCAACTGTAGCTAACAAACTTTGAATAGGAGCTTGAAGTGAAGCACTAACCTTTAATACTGCTCAAAAAATTGGTTCCATGATATTCATTGCAAAGACAAAATTTAATTATTTTAATTGATTTTTTAATTCTAACTCTTTTGTCCTAACATCAGGTACTTAAATATTTTCACATATCTCATCTGTTGCTAATATTAACATAGTATAATTTACTTAAACTATTGATATTGCTTCTTTTCTGTATGGACAGTATTAAACAATGACTTCAGTTTTAAGTTATAAAAAACCAAGCGCTATGACACACCTGGCACACACTTATGTTAATATTATAAATTATAAAACATTAAATTGTTTACAATATATAGGGTGCACCAAGAATTTCCAGTGATAAAAATAGGTTCACACAAAACAAATGAAACAGTACCTATTAACAATTATTTTAAAGTCAAAATACCCACAATAATATATATAGAAGACAAAGTTTTAAAAAAATGTTTAGAATAAAACTCGGAAGAAACCCGATGGACATTTTTCTGTCATCCCAATGGTAAAAATCATTATTTTAAAATTTGAATGAAAAGGTACAAAAAAATTCTAAGCAAAGTATCGCATAAAAATATATTTTAAAAATAATGACCTTTGACCTTCAAATAGTCAATTAAAAAATTAAAAAAACACTAACTTCCTTCCTTTGCTAAGAATCTAAAACATATATTTCTTACATTGTTAACTTAAATAACATAGAAATTAAATGTTTATTCTTATACTTAATTTACTGATTTCATAAGAAAAATTATATTCAATCAACATAAATAGTTAAATACATACTTTATGAAAATGCCAAGTCTTTCAATCTCCCCCCCTCCCCCAAAAAAAAATTCCATTATATTTCTTGATGACATAATTATGTTGTTGAAAATTGTAAATTACCATTAGGTAACTGATTTTGGAGATTTTTTTTTTAATATAAATAGATTGATGTTTAACCTTGAATTCAATTTTCAGATAATAAAACTCAAAAATACCCATTATAGAGGACTTATACATCTGAAAATCTAAAATATCTATAAATAGCACAAAACTAGAAAAAAATGTTTTAAATGTCATGTAGTCAATGTTGTCAATGTAGTTTATCTAAATAACAGATATTTGATACAAAAATGTAATTACTCAAAAATGATTATTTTCGGAATTAACAAGAAATAACATAACTAGAATTGAATGGAGTCGTGTTTTTGCCATTTTTTCAGAAAATTAGAACAAGTCATTTAGTTGAAAAGTTACTAAAAAAAAAATAAAAAATAAACATCATTGTAAAACTACTAACTCCCTCGCTACGCTCAGAATCTAGAATAAATCAGTCAACATAACAAATGTATTTGTTATTTTCCTATCTGTTAGTCTGCTTAAAAAAAATAAGGTAAATCAAAAATTACAACTTTTATGTTTTTAGTTTAAGAGGATGCTATACCCGCATTTTCTGTCTCCGTCCATCTAATTGGCAATATAGCAAAATTGTACAACGCAAAATTGAAATTATGGCATTTTGGTTAGATTTAGTGCTTAAACACCTATTATCAAATTTAACGAGAAGAATACGTTCGAGTGAACCTCATGGGCTTTTTGTAAAATATTGTCAGAAAAAAAAGTTGCGGTATTTTTAGTTTTTGATATTTTTAAATAGCTTTAACTTTTTCGTCAGACGATATTTTACAAAATGCCCATGAGGTTCACTCGAAAATATTCCTCCCTTTCAATTTTGTAATAGGTGTTTATACTCTAAATTTAACCTAAACGCCAAAATTTCAATTCTGCGTAGTGTGATTTTTTTATATTATCTGTTAGATAGACAGAGAAAGCAAATGCGAGTGTAACATCCTCTTAACAAATATTAAAAATTTAAAAAAAATATATAATTAAATTAAATAATGTTGGAAATTAGATTGAATTGAAGGTGTACTAATAATTATTAAAAAGTAATTATTCATTTTTTATTGGGGTAACGGCTTTTAAGACTAGCCTACCAAATATACATTCCTTCATTAGTCTCTGTCCTCTGCTACATCCATCTATTTTATTTATATATTCATTTATATGTAATCAACAGGCGTAATTCCTATAACAAAACATTACAATATTCAACAGATTATTGGAACATTGAAATTAATATATAGGTATAGTGATAATACCATAAAAGAGAGAGAAAAAAAAATGTACACCAGGTTCTACCGCTTTCACATCTTTGGTGACACAGCTCTACCATCTCAAATGATTATTAAACAGTAATAAAGTTATAAAACTTAAAATGACTTATTCCCAAGTATTCAAAATTTTTTTAAAAGTATTTGTATTTGTATTTAAACACATTTAAGAAAAAGTATTTAAATACACAGTCTGAATACAATTCAACCATAGTATTACAATACGTATTCGGAATGTGAAAAAAATTATTCATATCATGTATGGATATTTCTATATAAACATAGGCATTATTGATATACAAACTACAAAGTCGATTAAATAACAGGGAAAAATTAATTTTATTAATTAATTGAATTAAATAAAATTAATAATATTTTGATCGCTTAGAGAGATTGATAAAATTCAGATATTTATAATTTAATAATTGCATTATTTTCACAAATTGATATTATATATTTAGAATCCTATTGATAAATTAGGTGTATTGCAGGTCACAATAATTAAAATTTTGAAATTTAAGACTGGATTTCCATATTATTTTTATTGATTTAATATGTTTATACCATAGTGATGAAGACTTATCGTATGTTCATAACAGGTATTTTATTTTTATTTAAAAAAAATACATTAAATGAAAATGAATCATACAAAATACATCATTTAATTGTTATTTATACAATATGTTCCTATTGACTTTTTTTAAAATAATAATTCCTGTTTTATATTAGGTAGGCATTATAAAAATTAACTATTATTAAAATTAATATTGGTTGTGACGTGTGATCCAATATGTGACTACCAATAACATTTGTTTTAATATATATTCTACCTTAAAAATAGAATACATAAGAACCATAATTTAAAAGAAACTTTGAAAATTGATTGCTTAGTGGTGTTATTTCACTCTAAATATTATAGATCAACTTAGCCTTTTTTTTATAATAAGAAAGGTTGAAACTAGTTCAACTATTTACAGGCATGAATGAAGAAGGTTACACTTGCACTTTAATAAAATACTATTATTACTATTTATTATTTATAAATAATTATTGTTGTAGATTAGAAACTCAACTATGTTAATACTAAACTTGTGCACATCCAAAAAATATATGTTATAATAGGAAACTTAAAAAAAATTGGAAATCGAACAATAATAATTATTCTTTACTAACTAGACAAATAAGGGAAGAATGCAACTAAATATTAAAATATAGCTACCTAATTACTTATTAACTGAAAATAATTAAAACGTATACTAACCAGGGTGCAACAATACTTTTGAAACTTTATGATCGCCCGTAATATCTTCATGATTATGATCGGTAACAAGATGGCCAAAAGATTCTAAACCATCGTTTCCGTCTCCCAGTATATCACAATTGACGAATTCGTTAAACTCCGGTTCATAATTTTCTTCTTTTAGACTATTAGGTTCCACTTTGAAATCACAACCGTCATTTATATTCATCAATTTCTCCGAAACTTCAGCTAGTAAGCTATCTACGTCAGACGAGAGCACACCATTATCGTCATTCGTTGCTGATTTTGACATTATTCTACGACGAGTATCAGAAATTGAAATATTTTAGTTTTCAAGACTTGCTGAAAATAATATAATTTTGAATTATCGTATAAAAATTAAATCCACAATATTTAATAAATTATAATTATGAATAAGTACCTACCAATAACTAATTTCTGTAATAATAATCTTATAAATGGCAGTCGGCAGGTAATATTATATAATAACAATATGAACATCGAAGTATGAAATAAACAGTCACTTTACACAATAAACAATATTTGTTGGGCGATAGTAATGTTCAACAGTGTAAGCCAGCCGCCATTCCAGGGGTACCAAAACATTTTCAAATAAAATAAAATTTCAAAACTGAAATTCGGCGTGTATCCTATTTTGGGCATTAAATAGTTGCTAAATCCGAAAATATAATATGTTGGACGTTATTTCTTCGGTGTATTTAAAAAAGTCATACTTTACATAACCGCATATTATATGTATATTATAATTTATTTTTTTAAATTTGTAAATATTACGAACAAATATAATACGTCCTACTTCACTGTATTTACAGTGTATACACATAAAGTTTTAAGATCTGGATAAATTTATCATGGAATATTATCTAGGTAAACATGTTGTTATGTTTTATCTTATCTAGATGAATAATGTATGAATCATAACCAGAGAATAATTGAATATCCTTTTTATCACTAAACTAATATATCGATTTTATCAGTAAAAGTGTTACTAATATATCCTTTTTATCAGTAAATGTTTTAAATTATATCCTTTTTATCTATGAGTGTTATTATCATAAGATATTTAATATAATGCTGTCAAGTTAGTTAATTTGAATATATTATAATGTGAATTTATTCTTATTATGATATAATTATGAATCAATTACTAATAAAATAATTAATATTATACTTAATAATATTTATGCAAGTATATCAAGTGTTTATTGTTAACATAATCTAATGCAACATTTATATAGGTTTCTTTTATTCTGTGATAGATATAGGTAGGTATAAGTACCTAAAACACAGAATAATCTGTGCCTATAATACAAAGAATAATTATTTTATTCTGTGCCCAATACATAATACAATTTATTTTACATCCAACATAATTTATACAATGTTAATAGTCTATTAATGTA
>JAIPRL010005933.1:0-29669 GCA_025469235.1 Pemphigus obesinymphae | reverse complement strand
TTATTCATTTAAAAGGAAAAATGTTAAATTATTTTGAAAGAGGAATGCTTAAACTATGCTATCTTGAAAATATGTAACCTAACAATGATGTAAAAAAAATGTTGGATTTTTCTACTCATTCATGCTCCATATAATAATCTAAAATGTTTTTTAAAATGTCCCCTGGTTAAGAAACTTTGGATAGGGGGTGTGGGGGACGAAGTCCTCCACGGCTTACTTTTTCTCTAATATGTCTCGAAACGCTGATTATTTTTGAACTAAGCTCAGAGTCCGTCCTTATTTTTTTTTTCCAATTCAACCACTGGCAGTAAGTATGTTATACGGTAAAGTTAAAATATTTCAACTCGATCGGCGAGTGGTTAAAACGTTCACTCGTACCTACTATATGTTTATATTATGATATCGTATACGATAGGTAGTGTAGGATATTGATAATAAATAATTTTACTACCAATTTCACATACATAATATTATACACCACGTCCAAATTTGCAGAATCGCGAGAAACGTCGTAGCGACACGTCCTACGCGATACGGCAGCCAGCAGCCAGCAGTGGAAATAGCGCCCACGAACTATTGGAATAGCATCCTACATGTGAATTATTATTGTGTTTTTAAGGATATATTTGACTACGTATACGGGCGTTAAAATGGAGGGGGGGCGCAAGAGGACTCGGTGGTTGAAAAGCGTCCCCTTTAACAGTTTATCCGTATATATACGACACTCCGGAACGCTCAAATTATGACCAAATATTAATGGAAATATTTCAGATTTCCTTTGTAGGTTAAATCTTATAGTTTTTACTTTTTTTTTTTTTTATCAAACATTCGAATATATTATTTTAGTTTTATAAAATGTGTTGTAACAAAAATCACGGACGTAAGATAGAATGTACGTTAAACTTACTTATTATTTTACCGTGAAATACCTATATGCCGCATTGCCGCCCCTAAAATTGTGTGTGTAGTACGAAAAGTTTAATGTGCGGGTACGAAATTAGCAAATGTGTTCATCAAATCAGCCAATTCTACATACTTCTTCATATTGATGATATTTCATGTTTATGTCGATAAGAAAAATAAAAAATATCATTGAAAGAAAAAAATGGATTGAATGTGTAGTACGAAAATTAGAATATTTCAAGGGCTGCCTAGCTATATCTGTATAATACTGAGATAATAATAATGTTATATATTGCAATGTACAAATGTATATTATATATTTTTTACGTTACATTTCCATGAATTTCTGTTATTTAATGTTAAATAAAACATTTACTAAAGAAAATACAATTTGTTTTCCTGTTTATGGTACTTATAATGGTTTTATTATAAAATAACTCTTTATTGAATAACGTAAAATTGGGCTTCACACACACACACACACACACACACACAACACACACACATATATATATAGGTACACAGCGTGTTTTTCGTGAGCATACTCACGCCCACTTTTAACCGTGTATAATACGTAAATTTAGATTTTTTTCTTGGTCAATTTAAAGTACTTACATTTTTGTGAAGTAATTAATTTTTATACTATTTTTTATCTGTATGATTTTTTTAGTTAGGTATTTATTTTTCTTAAATGGCAACCACTCCTTACTCGTATAACTTTATCATTATGAAAAAAAATATTCTCTTTCAAAATAGGTATTGCTTTCTTATAAAAAATTATCTATTTCACATAAATGTATATATGTAAATTATTTGTGCTTTGAATATTACATGAATTAAATTTCAAATTTGTTTATTATTCGCGGTTAAAAGTGGAGTAAGCATGCTTAAAAACATCACTCTGTATATACATAATATTAACTATTGATTATTTATTATATAATGGATAATCAATAATATTACATAATAATATAATAATATATGGAACGCTTATAACTATATATGGGGACATTAGTCCCCCCTAGAATTTTTTTCCACTTTAAGCCCTGACTACATATACCATAATTACTACTATTTAACATACATACATATCACCAATGATTAAATCTGTGATCTATATTTTACAATATTATAAAAGTAATTTACGTTTAAACTATATAATATTTTAATTAAGATTTATTATTTAATACTGCCATGTTATTATCATATTAAATCCTAAAACTACTTGATAGTCTAATACTCTAATAGACTCACCTAAATCCTTCCTAAATTGAATGTTTATGTTCAGAGCCAGATTTATAGTTTGGGTACCCTGGAGCCAAAATTTTTTTGGTTGGGGCGGGGAGCTTTCCAAAAAAAAAAAAAAAGTGTTTCAAAAAATTGAATATTATCCAAAATGTGTTAATTATTATCATCTATTTTTTAATATGATGGAGGCCCTGCTGACTCTCCTAAATCTGGTCTTGTATATTTTCCTCCTCGTCCTTCTGGATCTCGTCAGATTTTTTCGATTTGCTTTATATGAACTACTTATATAACGAACCCCTTACTCAAGTAATGCGATTGGAAAATTCGAATATCTCTTCTTTCCTAACATAAATTACTTTTATGATATACTCATATTATATGTGTAATAGATTTAAAGTGAAGCAAGGAATTTATTGGTTTTAAAATGGTCAATGAGATGATTATTTATTTTTCTGAAGTATATTTTTGACTTTTACGGTAATTTTCTTAAGCATAAAAAATGACTACTTTTTGTATCGGAAATATTTTATGAAATAGGGGAAATAATAAAATAACAAATAAAATTACCATGGATACCTATTTTTTTTAAACTTATGTATTACACCGACGCTTGCTTAAAATAGTTTTTTTATTTATTTTGGGACCTATATGAAGATTGATGTATTGATAATAAATCCATAATAAAATCAAAAAATTGGAGTGAAAAATAATTATAAGGTCTGAACATACATTATACGATCACATAAAACCGTAGAACACTTTTTGAGAATTGTTTCTGCAAATATTATAATACGACCGTGAAGAATGGAGTAAAATAGATATTATTATCAAAATCAAATAATAAGAAAAATAAAATGCAATTTCAAAAAAATAATAAAACATGTTTGTCACACAAAATAACTTTTCTAAATTATTTAACTTAATGTCTTTATATAATTAATTCGTTGAACGTACCGTCGCGTACAACAGTGTGACGTACAAAAAATATAAGTAATAACTCGTTAACCCTTTGAATCATAGTGGTATTATACTGAAATCACATTTTTAATATTTTTATTATTTATTTATTATTTAAAAATTTTTTTTTTTAATATGTTTTAACTAAAAACCGTGAAAAAAAAATATGTTGTATTTTAATAAAGAAATGTTGAAAAAATAAAAATGAATGTGCGACTCAAAGGGTCATTAAAAGTTATTGAAAAAATAACTTATAACTTAACTTTTACCTTTAAACACATTATGTTCAACCTTGAATAATATACCTATACAATATACTGGGTATCTACATAATCTATTTATTATAGATATTTTAGTTTTCTTCTTCTCATTCATCTTTTCTCCCAACTATTTAGGGTTGGCCACCCCAGTCCTACACTTCCACTTAACACATCATCCACATCCTCTTCACTTACCTCCTATACCTTCCTCATATCCTCCACTTATTTTTCAGTTTTCCTCTCCCCTCTCTTTGCATCAACATATATTTATTTATTTTGCTAATCTCATTGCCCCTGTCTCCTTAATATATATGCACGAGCCATCTCGATCTATTTTCCTTCATTTTTCAACTATATCGAAGCTACTCCTATAATACCTCCCTCTTACATTCTCATTCCTTATTTTGTCCTCTCTAGTCACTCCACTCATCCACCTTAACATTCTCATCTCTGCTACACTCGTTGTCTGTTCTATTTTCCTATCTACTGCGTCCAACTGTTCCATACATCATTGCAGGCCTCACCACTGTCTTATAAAATTCATCTTTTAACCTAATAGGGATTATTTTGTCACACAAAAAACCTGACGCTTCTCTACATCCATCCACACTTAATCCTGTACTTCACAGCCTCTGTCTTTCTTTACAATAATGGACCCTAAATACTTGCACTTCTCAACCTCTCCTACTCAACTTTATTTCTTTATCTCTATATTCCCCCGCGCGTTCCCTTTCATTAAAATCATACTCTACATAGGTATTCTGTTTTAACCCTACTAATTTTCAGTACTTTATTTTATAGATATTTTAGTGCCTATAGGTAATCATTTTTAACATTTATAATTATACATTTTTTATTAATAATTACTATTTTAACTATGAAAGGTATTTCGATGAAGTATAATTAGATTGTACGATTGACTTGATAATTTATTTATTTTTAATTTTGTATAATCCACATTTTATACCCAAGTATTATACACATTTTATTTTTATTGTAGTTATTTTACATTTATTAATTTCATTCAACCACAATAATGGGTTAGATAATAATTGAAACTCTTATTACAATGTTGCAATAATAGTTCCAAACATTAACAATTTAAATGGTTTTTATGCATTTATTTTAGATACATTACCTAGTTTTAAATAAAAAAAAACAATTTATATAGTTATTAAAATTATCTGATTATAATTATTTTTTACATATATATTATTATCTACCGCATTTACACATGATGATAAAATATACAATTTGTTAAATTTTGGGTCACATAATACAATAATTTAAATTTAATGCTTATAATTTGTACAATGTACATTGTATATATATATCATGTTTTTTTTTTTTTTGTACATAATAATCTATCACTATTTCTAAATATATTCACAGTTATTCAAATATTCAATTGATATTCAAATAACGATCGTTAGTATTATTGTCAGTTTTATTTTTCACTTGCTTTTTTCTTAAATTTATTGGTTTATTTTGAATTCCAAACTATGTAAAGAATGTATTGATTTGAAATGAGCGTATTTTGTTTTCGGATTACTTCTTTATTTTTTTAGGGAAATTTTGAATTAGAGGATGGTACTTCAGAAAATCGAAATGTAAAATGTTAATTTCCAACAGTTTCTAAGAAAGTCTTAGAAAAAATCATGGAAAAAAAAAACTATTAAAAATTATATAATACACCTAAACGACTTTTGGGTAAACTTAATTTTTGAAATTGAAAGCGCCTAATTAAATATTTTATTATTGTGCCGGTATTTGTGCCGAGATGAACGACACAAGACTAGTATAGAATTCACTGCTCAACAAGACTAAATATTTAAACTATTTATACATTCCCATAAAGACGACTAAATATAAAATGAATAATTTAATGATATTTCTTAAAGGTTTGGGCTGGATTGGATGAACATATTAAATAATTAGCCTTTAATATACATATTATGTTATTAAAAGTGAGGTAGACACTAAATTAATTTTTAATAGATATATATTAACATTAAGAAATGTGTTTATGAATATTTAATTATTATAACCATGTAAGTTATTATATACAAGTAGCCTTTAGATAATAATTCATTAATTCATAAAATATAAAATGTTCCATACAGGTACAGTCATAATGTATTGAAAATAATAATAATAATAATAATAATACACGTATAATGTATATATTACATAAATTGAAATTTTTTTTCGAGAATAATACATAATATTTGCCTGTAATTATTTGTTAAAAATTGATTGTAATCAGGCATCATAAAATGTAAATATATTATTCATTAATAATTCAACAGAAATGTTTCAATAAACATAAATCATTTCATTATATTTCCATGTCTAATGTCTATATTTACACTATAAGCTGTACTTGAAGTTACAAAATTATAACGTATACTCAATGCAAGACATAATATTATATAGGTAGGTACCGTTTTATAAATTACTAATAAGACACGTAGGTACCTACTATAAATTTCAATATACAGGTTATTAGTAGGTACCTATATCGTATTAAACTTTAAAAGTTCAATTTCAATATTATACCATAGTATACTTTTATTTACAAAATAGATTGGAATATTTCGAAAGTTTTTGACTATATTTCTATGATTCACTAAATATTTTTCAAAACATGTTTATAATTATTGATTTATATATATAAATATAATAGGTGTATAGTTTTATATATAATTCGTGAAGTTTTTCTAATGCTCACAGTAAGCATCATATTATTGTTTACTTATACCCTATAATACAGTATACAGCCTATACCAATGGCGTACCCAGGGGGAGATATGGGGGATAGATTATCTCTTGATCTTTTTTTTTTTTAGAATTTTTTGCCTTTATAGTGTTTTTGAAATGAAAATATTTTTTATCAATTAAATTTTCTTTTGATGATACGTGACATGTTCCATTTTATATGATCGTATAAGTGTTAGTCGGTAAACTGTAATGGTTCGAGGTCGGAAGTGAACTTTGTAAAAAATATATTCATGCCCATATGCTCCATATAGAAAATTCCTGTGTACACCACTGATGCCTACATACTATATGTATACATTTATTTCAAATTGTGAATATCACATAGAAAATATCAATGAATATATACGTACGTTTATTTTAAACAATAATAAATAACCAACAATTGTAATCTAATACCGTATCGATATTTAACCTAGTTTATGATCAAGGTTATAAAACGTATTAACTATTCTATCCAGCTATATATGCCTATATTTACGGTATATTGATATGTTTTGGTTATCCGTTCAAATCGTCTAGGTAACCATATCGTCTCACAGAAAAATATAAATTTAATTAGGAAAAATGTCTAATATACAATATGGCATATACCCATATACAAGCTGTGATTCACCTATCGTGATCATCCCTGCACTTTTGCCTTTAGTCGTAGTGTATATTATATTTTAGATTGTTTTCTTTTAATATTTTCATATACTTACCTATACTTGTCATATAAGTACTGAAATAATTTCGAATACATTCATTTTTTTTTTATTTTTATTTTTTTTTTTATCACTCGGAGCCCAAAGGATGTTTTCAAATCAACTCCTATTTTCCTTCCCGTAAATTCGAGTAATTTTTCTATAAACCATTTATGTGTTGAAATTAATGTTCTAACGAGTAGTTTTTTAGTTGTTCAAACGTATATACCAAGGATACTGTTTATATGCCTAGTATTTTAATTGAATTAGCAATAAACTGTATACCTATTATAATTAATACTTGAAAAAAAAATGTATATGTATTGTAATTTTTATTACGTAAGAATAGTTCGATTATATATAAGAAAATCGATAAACATTGCCAAATAACATCTAATTATGTAAATCTACGTTTTTGTCTTATTATATGTATATTTTCGCATTTTTATTCCATCTAACTCAATAATGGTATATTATTCTACTCCGTACATAATACGAGTAATAGTTATTTCGACGCTGTGTTTGCATGTTCAGAATATTAATACAATATAGACAACGATATATCCCACGCATTTTTAAAATAATCTTGTCTGCATGTCATGCACATTTACTTTTATTCCCCCGAAAGAAAATAAAGAGATTGTTTTGACTTTTGAACGGACTTTTATGACAATAAATTTTTAATGTATGAACAATGTATTTGTATAGGTATATATACATTTATGTATGTACATGGGTGGTTAATGGAAGTCGGTTATTCGAGCTCATTCGTTTTTAGCTGATATTTATATAGGTAATACGAGTATACAAACCTATATATTAAATTTATTTTCCGTCTATATAGTATTCGCAGTACCTAATATAACCAACGTGTACTTTGTGCTATTGACCCACGGGGTTATTTTTCATTAATTTTACTTATTCTGATTGAACATGTTTATAACGGCGTGCAAAATGGCAAATTAATAAATGTCTAAATCGCTAATATACGAGTAGATCGTAATAAACTCAAAACTGAAGTATACCCACAGTGGCGCACACGTAATTTTTTTTAAGTGTAGCAAAATATAAAAATTACCCACCCCCCCCCCCCAATTAAAAATTTCTGAGCAAAAAAAGTCATTCAAAGTAACACTATAATAATATGTTTATTGCTTATATTAATTAAAAATACTTAATATATAGTAGGTAGGTACCTACTGAAAATTGAAAGAAGTAATAAAATACTTAATCATTAAAATGCAGTAAGACTTTTAGTTAAAGTAGAACACTGAAAGCTAAATTTATCTTATTTATAAGTATGATTAATGTTAACATCCTTTATTATCCAAAATGTATTGACCTACAAGGCTACAAATAATCAGAATCAGTAACCATAAATGAAAAAATTGAATACATTAAAAAATAAAGTATCTATCAATGGGATTTTTCCGCAATTTTTATACATTAGTAGATTGAGATAATAAGATAGAATGCTACAAACCAATTTTAAAATGGTTTTAACCATTTTTCTAAAGTACAAAACTAATTTACAAGTATTATCATAGCAATACTTTTATAAATTTGCTAAAACATGAATAGGTTAAATGTTCAATTACCTTTTACAGGTAATTTAAATTTAAAACAAAATAGCAATATAAAATACTATAGTGTGCGTACCAGAAACAGTAGTTGTTCCGTGAGCATCAATCAAAAATTTTTCATTGATACCATTTTGTTGATCTAAATGCACAAAAATAAAATATAAGTATTTTAATTTTATGTATCTTTATAATACCCATAAAATGGTTGTTCATTATCCGGTCAGTAATGAAAACGCACGAATTCGTTTTCGCGATTAACGGCCGTATACGATTATATACCTACCTGCCGAAATTCGTAATAACTATAAAAGATGTAGCAATTATTTTGGTGTAAAAGTGAAATCTATAATATTATATTATAATATATTATAATGATAATCATATTGTTGTTAAAACCGTAATATAATACGCACATTATACTTATTTAAACTTACGTAGGTATATTATGTATCCAATTTCGTTATTATGTTATACTTGAAAGCTAAATGTCTGTAGGTACCTACATGATAGGTGTGTGCGTATAATATACCATATTATGAATAGTATGCCTATTTTAATTTTTAATT
Organism: Pemphigus obesinymphae; assembly: GCA_025469235.1. Taxonomy (NCBI): domain Eukaryota; kingdom Metazoa; phylum Arthropoda; class Insecta; order Hemiptera; family Aphididae; genus Pemphigus; species Pemphigus obesinymphae. The sequence goes on along the minus strand of JAIPRL010005933.1, from coordinate 20,688 downwards.
ATTTATTACAAAATAAAATACAGTCATATTACACAATTCGCAATACACATTACAAACTGTTAATGAGTTGCGAATTAACATATACAAATATCAAATTAGGTAAATTAGGTCCATTTAAAAAGTATAATATAATTGAAAAAAAAAAAAATTCGGATTTTAAATGATTTAAAAAATATATATTAATTATAATATGGTTAATTTGCAATTATATTATGTACCTATAGGTATTTTAACGGTCATGGGCAATCTGTAAAAAAATTTCAAAATATTTCATAGGACACTTAAGCATATTATCTATATAATAAAGAATGTGTAGACTACCATACTCATATACGCTTATTACAATATTATATAAGATCGTATTCCAAGAGGGATAATATACTTTATACCTATTGTTAGGGGAGGTAAAGTGAGAAAAATTATCGTTTCGATCTGCCGTTTCGAGTAAATAATCTTAGAAGAAAAATTCAATTCACTTTAATTATACCAATAAAGCAACAGTAAAAATAGTGTGCGTACACAAAAATTTTAGTATACGCCTACAGCGAACTTCGAAAATAGGTAGGTCGATCATTTAGATATTTTTTTACCGTATAGTAACGATCTATTTAATATGTTATGTACAAATTTCTTAACAAATCCCAGTCCTAAACTAAAAAGAAAAACGGTCAGTAGGGGATGGGAGCAATTCGTTCGTTAGATAGAATACTGGTACCTAGTAGATATAATACATTATTTTATAAACATTTAATACGATTAAAATAACGTATGTTTAACCTTATATTAAATATATTCGGTGTAAACACTAAATTTCAAGATTTATGAATTATTATTTCAAGGAATCGTGTTTTTACCGTTTTTACGTCATTTTTCGGTAGTTTATCCTTACTACGCATTTATCGAAAATTTCCAAATATCGAAAAATGACTTCTAAAAAATACCAATTAGATAATATTTGCTACTGAAAAATAGTACATGTCAATATCAAATCTTCTGATCAAAAAGTTGCTGATAACAAAAAAATAAAGGTAAAACATAATTTTAAAATCACTATATAGCTCCATAATTGCGCTCAGAATCAAAAACAATTTTAAAATGTGTCTATATTTTAAACGAATCCGAGGCGAGTCCCAGATAATATTTACGATAAAAATGAACTACTAATTATTGGATCCGGTTATAAAAAAAAAAAAAGTTGCATACTAATCCCAATTATGACACTGTCACACACCGATTCGCCGACGTTCCATTTCGCCGCTATCTCATTTATATTTATATTACAAATTAAATACGTTTTAAGTATTATTTCATTCGGTTACACCTATGAACCGAGTCGCTCATTCCCATAGTTTAATTCGAAAATATACCCTTATTTGCTGTGAAACACCACTTTGAATAATAGGCAAGTTAAATATGGTTTAAGAATGTTGGAGCCCTGTAAATTTTTGGTCGATAACACGACATCCAAAATTACAGTTTATTGGATCATCCGATTTTAATTTTGTAAACATATTTGAATTCTTCATAACGTTTAACTGTGTTCCTGTCTTCACATTTTTTTAATTTTTCTTTTTATGATTGAAAAATTAAGTATAAAAAATTTTAAAGTACAAAATTTTAAATCAAGATTAAAGTCGAAAAATGTGCAAAGACAGAAACACCTATATGAACCTATAATGAAGCTCGATTCGCTCACTTGGACGGTTTAATTTGAAAATATCCCACCAATAACTACTGCGCGTTGAGTATATTACTGGTGGCGAAATAACAGGTTAAATAACCGGTACTTTTTTCGGCAAAACGGAACGTCGGTGAATCGGGAACGGTAGGTATACTATCAGTAAAATACTGGGACTCGCAACTGGTGAAAAAAAGAAAGACAAAAGACCATTTACAACCCAAACAGTAAACACCGTGTATATATTTTGGATATTTCGTGATGAAATGATAAAATCCGGAACTTTTTTGTTTATAGAATATCTTTAAAATGTTTTTTTTTTTTTTTTTGTAATCCTAAATTTAATTCGAGTGTTTCTTATGGGTAAGTACATCATATACTTTAGAAACGTCTCTATATAGTTAACGTTCAAGTATGTGCGTCGTATAAAAACTAAACTAAACTATATACACAATAATAAACGCGAGTAACCGTTATTTATTCTGCGGTGAACAAAAAACGCTGTTGAAATGTAAACGAGAAATATTCGTCTGTACAACGACCAAAGTGTATCTGGTTAAAGGAAAAACGAACGCTTTACGTGCCCAGCGGTGATATATATACTCGGGAAGGAGAAGGCCGTGTCCTCCTGATTTCCGCTCCTTTCCGCTCACCACGTCAATGGATATTGCACATAATATAATATTTGAACAGAACTTATTGGTACGTGTATGTATACGTCTTATTATATTTGTTGTCGTTATATTTTTACAATATTTTTTATAGTTTTCAGACGACACACTACGACGACGGTCGGAATCGGTGGACCAGATAATATATATATATATATATTATAATGGTACGTTGGTCATCGTGAACGATTTTTATTTAATTTTTTCCCATATTATATGCATATTATAATAAAGATTTTATGATATTACCTAGTGGCGGCTCGCGGGCTTTGAGAAAGTGGGAGATCGATTAGAACTTATTATACATAGAATACAATAATAATTATGTACCAATTTAAAAGGTACCTATTTATTAAACCTAAGCTAATACGATATAAAAAAACAAAAATATAAATATGTTTTACAAAAAACGAAAATTACAGAATAATAAAACAATTCTCATAGGTTTTATACTCAAAATTTAAACGTCTATCTTTCATATCCATAAACAGGTCTTCCTAGTTGTTTTATTTCAATTTTCTGTTAATATATGATACTGAATTTTTATCTACTATAACTATCTATTATTATAATATAATAAAATAATAAATTAAATAAATAATACAGAAATATAGAAATGTGCACGCGTCACGAACACACGATAAATAAACGTTAACTTATTCCGCATTGTTCCGAAGTCCTGCACGTGCATCATGCGGCATAAGTAAATGGACATATATAGTAAATGAATAGACAGTTAGATAACACGGCGGATGTTCCCCAGACATGGAATAAACGACAAAATTCATGGAAAAATTATTTCCAGCTTATTTTAAAATTATTGTAATATTGTTATGAATTAAAATATCTATTAATAAAACACTTGCATTGTCATTTTGTTTGTTCAAGACGTGTTTCACCTATGTACATGTAATGTTATTATTAAGATACCAATACTGTTTCATCCATCATATTATTGTTATCGTTTTTTCCATGTCTGGGGAACATGTGAATGGTGATTGCGAAAATAGAATTATAGCTGCTGTCATGTCTATTTACTTATGCCTATATGACGTGCGTGTCGGGCGATTATTCGTATCGTTCCGGCGGCCGTATTATTACCGAATTCCCCCGTCCAATGTTTTTGTGTTTAGATCGTATATAGTTGGGAGATGGCGCTGGAAAATGTGTTAGCAACTATTTTTTTTTTTCTGTTAAGGAGGGGTTCTCAAACTAGGACGCGCTGAAGGTGAGAGTCGCACGTACGGTCTGTGTATAATTTCTGGCCGGCTACGCTTTCGTATACCTACGTCTTTATTAGGTATTTCCTTTTTAGGTTCGTTCTGGAACCTTTTGACCGGTGTGGTTTTATCTTAGAGGGCTGGTGGAACGTTATCACGATTTTGACATTTGAAACTATTTTACGTTACCCCGACGAAAATAAACCGCCAGGGGCGTTCGCCATCAGCGGGCCCCACTTTTCATTCTGCCGACTGTATTATAGTTATATGACGGGCGATCGTCGAAGTCGCCCCAGTGCCGACCGCTGTTCGATACTCGATAACTGCGCAGATGTATAATATTATAATATACGTATGTACACATTTCAGCCGTGCTGTTATACATATATTTTTATACTCCCGATTATCTCGGTAGTGTTTCCATCATAACAAATGGAAAACGATTTTTACTTTCGACGATAATAATATTTGGAAAATGTAAATATAAATATAATAATTGTCAACGTTCAAGTCAACCGCGTCCAAATCGTTAATGAGTGATTTGTTGGGTAAAATTTTAGAGGGAGAGGCGATCGTTCCGTCGCCCCTGTGCACACGGGCCGCCACTGAATTTATTACCCGTAGTATAGGAAATACAATATTGCGAACCACACACACGACTGTATTATTATTGTTAACGTATATATAATACAAAACGGACCGTGTGTTTTCCCCCCCCCCTCCCCGTTCTTCGGTATTTTTCACGTAACTATTTCGTCGCCTGACCGCTCTGAAAACGGCCGACTCTATACGTCGTGACGGTTGGCCGGGTTACGTGACGGGCGGGAGCCGAGAGGGGAATCTTTTGTCGGCGCGGCGGCGGCGGCGGATGATGGAAAAAAAAAAAAAAACCGAACGTGCGTCCGATCACGTAGGTATCCCATATCCCAATTTATTGTCGTCGTATTATTATACGTGTTTAGATTTGATTTTCGTTAAGGGGTCCGAAATATATTTTACGATTTCAGTATATTATGTATAAAAAATAAGTATATTGAATTTATAATTTATGTTTTTGTCTCTATATCACACGGCGATTTACCGGATTTATTGATTTTGAAAATAGATTTGAATTCATCAATAGATCATTACCTACCTATCGTTTACATTTTTCAATTTGTACAGCCAATATTTTAATATTTTACCGACTAAAATTAATACAACAATTTAACGCATACATAATTCTTTGGTCCCAGGTAGAAAGTACTTCGGTAGGTTTTTCACAAATTTTTAATGATTGATTTTTGCTTACTTTTTTGGTTCAATTGGCATAAGTCAGTGACGAATATTATAATACTCATATATTATTATTGAAGAAATAATAAATAGGGCATATTTAGAGTTTTTCCATTTTAAGTTTGGTAGAAAGATTTTTTTATCATTTTATTTTACACGTATAAAAGGCTTAAATTGTAGCGTTATTATCATATTATTTCTGTAAATAGTATACGTTAAGAAATTAAAATCTGAATTTCAAAATCATTATCAGTGATATCAAAAGTACTCATAATAAATAATAATGATAATAATTATCACAACTGTACAAAAATACTATAGGTATTTTCATATAGTGTATTTATCAGATAACTTATTATTATTATTAGAACATGCATAAACGATGAGTCATTACCTATATCGAAAGAAAAGAAAAAAATACTTAATAGATCTTCTTCCCCTAATACCTGATATTTATTATGATTTCTGTAAAAATGTAAAAAGCAATCAAAGTGAAGACCCATCATATGACCCAGATTTCGGTGAATCCGATTAAATATAATTTTTTTTTTTTTGTTAAATAAAACTAAAAGGAATACTATTTATTAATTCTTATGCCACTAAAATTATAATCTATTTTACATTTTATTTTTATTAATTATTATGTTTTATGACTTATATGTATAAGACTATTTGTTATAAAATTTAATTCTGCTATCAAAACATATAATATACTATTCAGTAAATTATTTTACAGTAAACATTTATTTGTTATTAAACACCTACTAGATATTATAATTAGTTCATTATTAGGAAAGGTAAATATTTCTGAGTTTTCATCAATTTCACATAATAGTCATAATTTATTTGATCAAAAAGGCTTATGTCGTAAAAAAAACCCCCAAGTCAGAAAAAGTGAAATCCAAATGGCGTAACTACAGTTAAGTCTATAAATTTATATTTATAAAGCATTTTAAGTCATAAATGTACTTAGAATTTAATATTTCCATAATATTCGTCGTTGTGAAACTAAAAAGTGTAGGCATTTTCAAACTTTCAAACGGCTGTCTTGAAAAGAAAAGTTGATTAAATTGACTTAAGCTCTTTCTACCCGGGACCAAAAATGTATTTAAAAATAAAGAATCGATCAAAAATGGGGAGTTTTCCAACCAGTTTTCAAAATATTTACGGATAACTCAATCAACGATGTACAAAAATTGTTTTTTTTTTTTTATAAAACTTCACAGAGAACAGTCTTGAAAATTTAATTGTATTTAACACTATACAATTACAGTGTTTTCGCATGCCTAACTATATATCCATTATTTTACCTGTAATCTATATGATTGTTTTGACATGTCTTACTGTTGCATTTAAATCACAATCTACGTAGATAAGTATATGTTTTATTTTAAAGTTCTATGATTCATTAACCGATCGGTTAAATTATTAAAAATATTGATATTTATGCTAAAAGCCAATAGTTTACATAAACAATTTATCAAATGTTGGAAAAATTTCGGAGGGTTCGGAAAAATAAGGCCCACGGTAATAACGATACATTGTATTCGTATTTCAGTATAATTTTAAACTAGGGACGCAGAGATACGAAGCAGACCAATTTTTCGTTCAGCCAGTCCATTTTTTTAAATTTAATTAATTAATAATTCAATTAGATAATAAATAAAAATGTTTAATTATACATACAACATAATATGCATTATGTATTATACGCAATAATATTCGCATATACGAGTATAGGCTACTTTTATCGTTCCCTCAGGCCATATGAATGACGCAATAATCCTCAATAGTTACTCATTATAGACTTGCAGGTGCGATGGCCCGATTGTCTTTTCGAATCAAACAATATCGACGTAATATTTTAATACTTAAGAGGACACTATAGCCACATTTGTTGTCCCTGTCCATCTAATAGATAATACAGAAAAATCACTGTTATCTGTTAAATTTTATATTACGTTTTTCAAAATAATATGTATTGGTACTGGAGGACGCCACACGTGTGTTATTTTACCGAAAATAAATGTTTTCTCATCCGTAGTTGTAATTATGAAACCAAATTTGTAAGCAATATTTACAAGTTCTATATAGTCATTATTATTTTTAATGGCAAAGTCATAAAAAAAAAATTTCATAAAAATCATATATGACATACATCATACATCAATTTTATTTATGCTATCGCAAGAAGAATGACGATAAAACACAGATAATTATGTCTACTATATTGTGTTTCTTAATAAATTACGACTATACTACAGCCCTAGAAAACATTTTGTTTTGTAAAGTGGTTTTGTTAATAATTATCTTAATTATACAACAATAGTTCTATTGACACGGAATTTTTTCAAAATTATTTTTAAAATACTCATCTGCTGTAGAATTATCCGACAATTTATTGTATTTTTTGACGATATTTTATCGTAGAAATAAAATATATTTATGTAAAAATAAATAATGATTAAAAAAATTATTAGAAAATTAATTAAAATAGGTACTATCCCAAAAAAGTTATTTGATTAGATAGATATTTGTAAAAATTTTAAATTGCAGTAAAGCCAAAAAAATCTCATCTGCAGGTATTTATTAATTATTACTAATATTAAGTAGTGAAACAATTCATGTAGGTAGCTATCATATAAATTATAATTACACGAAACTAAATGTATCTAGTTTAAATAGGAGACAAAATCATATTTTCAGAACAAAATACAGTATGGATTAATTTTGTTCACTGACAAACATAAATTAATGAAGTAGGTACATAGTAATATGTTAAAATATTTGAATAAAATTAGCTTTCGAAAAGGTTCGATTTAAAAAATAACGTTAATATATAAGTATGTAAATATACTCATAGATAAACTTTTCAAATATGAAGACAAAACATTGTTTTTTACGCATTTGCATTTTCATCACATATCATTAAACAGTTTGCGACATTGTATACGCGCACTTTGGCTGACAGACTGTTAAAATATGTTATTATAGAAGTCATTATTATTATTATTATTATTCGTATTTGTAATTTTTGCTTTTCTATTAATGTTCTTTTTTTCTTAATTATTGTCCGTATTTTATCTCGTAGAAAGCGAACTGGAGAGAAAGTGATGGCGATAATTTGATATAAGTATATCTACGTATATGTATATGCACACAATGTAGATAAACCGCAACGTCGTCGGGTCGTTAATTAACAAAATCGTAAAAATTGCCGTATTCAAATTATTTAGCGATTCCAATCTCGTGTGCGAGATGTATGAATATAATATATAATAATTGTCACGTCCGATCCTATCAAATTTGAAAAAAAAATAATGCCTACTGCATTGGTGTAAATACCCGAGACATTGAATAATAGAGGTGTTGATAAATTTAAAAACGACCATTATCGATTTCATTATATTATTATAGTTGCAGGAATCTAATCCTAACATGACCTCTCTTTCTCTCTCTCTCTCTCTCTCTCCCGGTGGGCCTGATTTTGAATGATTTTTTCACATTATTCGGGATAAAATGCCTATTTTATTGCTCAAAAAGTTACCGATTTGTCTGTTATCAACGGTAGTACAGTTTGTATTTCCACGTCGAAGACGGTAAACATTCACAAATTATGTTTCGGAATTCCGAACATTGTTGGCAACAATGGGATTTTAGCGATATTAGCACAGATTATATTATTTCATCCATACGTCATATTCTTGTGTTTTGAGTGAGTGGGCGATTTTTGTTATGTCTGCTTCAGTGTATATAAAAAGCGGCTGTTTTTTTACACAAGGGAGAATCGCCAATTCGTTGTGCATTCTTCGGTAGATATGGAATTTCTAATATATATATATGACGTCTTAACATATCCTTTCACGATGTTTACGAGTTACCTATACAGACTAAAGATTATACCGTGCAAGTTATACTACAATACCTGCAAAAATGCGACAAGGTCGGCCTGTTATGTTATGAAAGGCTCTGCCAGGAAGTTTTTCTATTCCTGCTTCTTTTTTCCAAAAAAAAAAAAAAATGCTAAATTATGGATACTTTTTTTGCAATTTATATCACTTAGAATAGGTACCATATATTTATAGTATCCAAATATATAATGTACTTACAATTCAAATGTCAAATCTAAACTGGAGGCTATAATATTGTTCTGCGATACCTATCCTCGAAATATATTTTATTAATTATTGGTAATAGGTGTTGCGACCATCATCTATTACTCAAAACGTAACAATTCAAGTTTTAAATGGCACAATCTTTCCTATATATTAACCATTATGATGGAGACAGTAAATACATATATAAAATGTGATGTCCTGCGTGTGGTATGAACTTTATGACCGCATGTCGTATCGGGGTTTTTTTTTTGTGATTATAAGTATACATTTGATAGTTTACGTAGTTTCTAAATTAACGGTGCAAAATAAATTAAACAACAGCGTAAACACTGTTATAATAAATAAATAATAATATAGCGTTTCTAATCAATTATGCTCGACATTTTGTCATTTTTATTATATGTACCAGGTACATTGTACCTAAGTATTCCGATCGTAAGTCAATAAATATATATACATAGGTACTTCAGTATAAAACTCGAAATTGTGTGCTTTTAAACGTATAGTGATATAATATAGTATAACGAGTTCGAAGCAGAGTTACCAACCGACCGGTTTTTGACCGGCCTGACCAGTTTTTACCTTCTCGTATTATTTTTCAAAAATCTATAGATATTTAGTATTGAAACTGGCTGCCGGTTTTATGTATCACATAAAAGTTGTTTTACCATCAAACCGGTCACAGACTACTGATCGGCCGCAGTTTTAAAAGAGTTGTTTCCAGAAATATAAAATAATAAATTATCAATGTAAAATGACTCGCTCCGCTCAGAGTCTAAACGTATTATGGTATGAACATTATATGTGGTAAAAAGATGAGGAAATATAATATTTATTTTGACATAAGTCAAGGAAGTACGACCTATATACAATAGATACCTAGAAATTCAATCAAACTTAAAATAGGTATAATATATTTTGATGATAATGATATTTAACCCTTTAGTACTATCACATCATATCTTATCATATTTTTACCGGAACCAGATTTGTGTATTTTTCTTTTTACCAAATTTGGCTATTTAATAGTATTTTATTTCATAAAATATTTATAGTTATATACTATTTTTACCGGATAATTTAAATGTTTTTTTATGCCATTTTTAAAAATAGATTATTGGCATTCCTGGATCGAAGTAATTGAAATCAGTTTACCAACAATTTACATGTAGGTATTATAGAAAAATTCATAATGTGTACAAAATAAAACAACAAATTTATATCATATTATACTTCTAAGTTTTCGTGGTCATCCGAAATTTACTTTTGGTGGCGGCGCGGCGTAGGATGAAAACTCAAAAAAATATATTTCAAGTGCTTCGATATATTATTTTTGTATAATCCACTTGAAAGTTGAAACACAATATGCATATTGATACTATATAGTTGTGGTATTAATCTTTGATTAATTAGTGTCAGGTGCTAAAAAAAACTCAAGTATACTTGAGTACCACTATATATACAGGATTTTTCTCGGAGCTATGACTGTACCAAAAAACCAAGATAGGTACATCATTTATTCAAACGATACAAAAGCTCAAATAATTAACAAGGGATAAAAACTAAAAAGTACAAATAATATATTTAGGAATATATTTTTATCTTCATTATATCATTAATGAGCAATTGGAGCATTATAAATAAGATTATTTGTACCTATTTGTTTAAAATAAAAGTGAATCGATATCGTATACTAGTTTTGATTGACCGACATTGATAAGCAATAAATATATTCATATTTTCCCAGTTTAAAAAAACTGTAAAAAATAAACAACCAAACGTTATATTTTACAGTAAAAGTCCTATCGCCTGCAACATTATTTTTAAAAACAGTCTTACAAAATATTTAAATATTTTTAAATAGTAGGTATATTACCTATTAGATTGACATTTTAATTTTTTAATTTTGAATTACTTAAAATCACAATTGAGGAACTACATGTAGCAATAATCGTTATCAATGCAAATTACATATTTAATTAAACACGATGTTTCTATTTTGAATTAAATAATTAGATACTATCAAAATAACTATAATATTATACGAGTATTATATTATATACTGTGGTAGACTACTTTCAAACGGCAATAAAACGGAATAATATTATATAGGTACGTATATTTTATACCCGTACTTTCTACAAATTTAAAGTTAATTAACAACCCAAACGGTTTTTTTTTTTCATATATATATATAAAATTCAATTAGTGCCTATTAAAAATGAATTCATTGGTCTTTTTGTATTTTATATTTTGTCATTTCTTAAATTCTTTACAATACGTGAGTATAGTTAAGATGATTACGTTTTAGAGAATATAATGGAACGCGCGGCTGCAGACTGCCATAGTTGCAATTGTTGTCTTATATTATACACAAATATACCTAAAGAATCTCATTGTAGTGTAGAACTATGTATGTATTATATACATATATATATATATATATATATACATGTATAATATATATATATATATACATGTATAATATATATATATATATATATATGTATAATATATATATACATGTAAATTTTGTCAAGCAAAACTTAAAACGTATTGTTCCATGAATTTCATCCAAGATAAATTAGAATAACCTATATAAAACCGTTAGTGACTGTATTTTGCGAACAAAAAACTAAGTTTTCTTGTAAAAATCATGGTTTATTTATTATATTACATAAAATCATTTTCGAATAGCATTAAGTTAAGTACAGTAGGTATAATATTTAATTATATAGATAGGTGGGTATCAATATTTTCATTTCCCATTATATATTCAACACTCTTGAAGTTAAAAATAAATGTACTTTTTATATCAATCATTTTGATCTGATGACTTATTTAAATGTTCTCTTTTTTACCATGAACAAAACGAAGAGAATTGTATTGATTTTTCAACGATATGGTTTTTTTTTCGATTAAAACTTTGACGGTTTATTACAATATACGCAATACGTATATCTATATCTATATATATATATTATGAAAACATTAAACATGCTCGAAAATTCCACTCAGTATAAGTATAATTCTATATAGATTGAGAATTAAATATCTAAAGAGATCATTTTTCAAATTTCCTAGTTAATACATAGTATTTTCACTTTTGTTTTTATTGTATTTTTACAACTTAATTATTTCGGTTAATTATACTGCATATTTTAATTTTTTTCTAGTGGTACTCTAAGTTCTCGAAAAATAGGTTTTTAAATTATAAATTTCAATACATATATAGAGTAGAAAAATGGAACTTTAATTTTGCGTTTTAAGGCAATTATTAGTGTTTCAATGGTATTTTCCAAATATTTTATGTGATGACGAATTTTGATATAATAAAACAAGATGAGGTAAAATTACTTAATAATATACAAATAAAAAATTAGCCTTTTCATTTTATATTATTTCGTATATTATATAAAACATTTTACCACTACAATTTTTAATTAAAATGAAATACCTATATAACAATATAGGTAATATGTACGTTAGTAAGTATAACGTTTTTATTAATTATCTATAGAAATATTATTTCTGTAACCGGGATATTTTTATGTTCATTTGTTTCTAATATATGGGTCATTTCAAACAATTATTAAAAATATACTTTTTTTTATGTTTTTAGATTATTAAAATCCTAGCCTTGGCGATAATTCATCATTGCTTTAAAATTTAAAACAATATAAATACAGCTAGCTATAACAAAATTAAACGTATACACTATACAGGAATATATATATAGTGTTCAACACAATGCAATTTCTATATCCTAGATGGACATATTTTTATAACTGGACTTCCACGTGATTAATAGACAGTAAATGCGAAAGTAAAACATAGTATAGGTACCTATTTTTAATTTTTTTTTAATTGTATAATTACGATTTAACACATAATATCTAATTGTAACTATTAACATTTTATATGATTATATATCTTTACACGTACAATGTAAATATACTAACAGTGGCGGATCCAGAGCTAAATTTTTTTTTGTGGAGGGGGGAGGGGCAAAAGCCTGAAATTTTATAACACGTCAAGATTATTCCGCGTTATATTACATAATAAATTATATAAAGCATGGTAAAATACAATATAAAAAAATGAGTTGGGGGGCAGGAAATGCCAAATTTCCCTCCCCCTGGATTCGCCATTGCCTACTATAATGTATTTTACTATATTATTATCATCGAAAATTGTTTTGCACATTATACGAGTATATATAATATATACATATACAGTCATACTCATATCTATAACACATATAATAATAGTATTGACGATTTTAGAACATGATTATTCAAAAAAAAAAAAAAAAAATGTTAAATTCCAATTTACAAAAGACCATCTACACAAACGGAGAGATAGTTAAATATTTATGTTTGTAATTATCTCTACAACATTAATTCATATATTAGAAAAAAGTAATTCGAATGATAAGTAATTAGTATTAGTATTAATATATTATATTTTACGCTTATAACTGTTTCCCAATACTGAACATTAACGTGCTAATAAGTTAATGTTAATATAGTTATGTAACGAGTTAATTATTTTTGCAATATACTTATTAACTAGGTATAAACGTATAGGTATAACTAGTTATTTGTTAGTTCATTATTTTTTCATATCCATTAAAATTAAAACTGTTTATGTAAACATATTTTTTAAATTAAAAAAAATTAATGTTTTTTTTTTATTCATTTTTATGGTGTACTTATTATTACTGTTAATATTATTTTTGTAATTAAAATACCTGACTTATTTCCTACTTTCTATAAGTTAAGTCACTTTTTAAGCTTTTTTAGGTTGATCGAAATTAAAAGTAACTATTAACTTTTAATTTAACTCATTTTTACGATAATTAAACTCAACGAGTTAAAAATTTGATTAACTTGCCCAACAGTTAGTCCGCAGTATAAAAGTAAATCAATAATTTAAGGGCATACTTAGAAAAATGTAATGATTAGAGCACAAATATAATATAATTACGCATCTTTTTCTTTCCACTATTATTAAGTATATAAGTCTTAATTATTAACATAAAAAATCGATGTTTAATTTTAAAATTTTTTTAGAAAATCGTGGAAGGAAGGTAAATGAGAAATATTTAAATATTGTCAAACTATCTGATATCAGAATATCTGCTGGTTATTTTTTTTTTTATGATGTTTCGAGTGTTTTAAAGTGCAGTCGAATTGTACACAATATCGAACAGCGCTATATAGGTATACAGTAATATATAATATGTATTCTAGATATAATGCGAATTTGTGCGTAAAATTTGAAACACCTACTTCTCCGGGCTTTAATGACGGTTCGGTCGTTTAGATTTTGACCATGATGGTCGAGAAACAGTAATATTTCAATGTTGTGAAATAAATTACATATTGTCTTAAACTACAAAATCAATGTGAGAAATTTATTTTTTAAACTCATCAACTTCAGTCATCAGAGGATATTTTGAATTTTTTCCATAAAATGTTTTAGGAGAAATCTTGGGAAAATCTCGAGCCCTTTAAAGAATGGTAAAACGGTTCGTTGAATTTGATTCGAATTTATTTAAACAAGTAAGAATAATAGACATGGAATGTGTAAATTTCCGTCAAAATAACATGACGTATTATTATTTAAAAATGTAAATACATTGACATACTAGCTATACCTATAGGGAATAAGGGAGCATGGATCCCTCGGACCCACCACTTCCCCGTAAATACACGCCCTCGGACGACATATTATGTATATAATCCGCCCGGATTTGGCACGGCTTTACTGCACATGCCGAACGTAAGTGCAAACGTGCATAATACATAATATAATATATGCATTCCTCGTGGTTTTTGACCTGGTTCGCAGACGCGAGATATTTTTCACAATGATTTCCACAGACCAACAATGCGATAAAACACAATGAATAAAATGTGTGATGATAAAATAAAAATTGCAACGCGACGAGTACTATAATAACAATAATAATGTAATAATATGACGTCAAGAAACGGCAACAGATATAGGTACGTGGTTTAAAAATAAAAGTATATACTGCAGCTGCGAGGTAATAATGCCAAATGTTTGTATCGCTAAAAATCCCCGGGAAATTGTGAACTTTAATTAACTGTTATATTATATACAATATATAATATACAATCCAGATCGTTTAGACTTAAACGGAGAGTTAACCATAATGGTTAGAAAAAAAAAAAAAAGGCAACATACAAAATTACCCATAATATGTATACGCGCGCAACAATGTGCAATCGTTGTCGCAAGGTCGTAAAAATACCGACGGAAATATTATAACTCGTATTATAAGTTGACTCAAAGCACTCGTGTGCGTAATATTCGTGTGCGTTTTGTTCTCATCTGTCTATTTTTCGAACTTGGGGAAACGCCCAATGACCCTGAAGGTAGCCAAAAAAACAGAATAACAGTAAAACGTTGCGAGTTCCTTTGTGACTTTGTCTGTTATACGACTATATCTACCCATAGGTATTAAAACGTATAGGACGAGTGTTTATAATGACGTCGGGATCGAATAATGAAAAACCTCGTGGGACATCCTTCTTTCGTCTAAAATGTTGGACTGAATAATACTAGTGCTATATGCGCGTATAATGCAAACGGGAACGGGTTCGTTAACATATTTTAAAATGTCTGTCCGAGAGATAACGCGTCATATCATTATGTATAGAATCAAAAACCAATTTGTTTCGTCCTCCGGTGAATCGAATACAAAACCGTTTTAAATTTCCACGCTGTTATCCCGAGATATTTGAAAACCATTGGGTATTACGTTATTTGTAGGTTAGGAATAATTTTCTAATGCATATATATTGTGTGTGTGTGTGTGTGTGTGTGTGTAATGGTACAGGTTCAGTCGAAAAACTGACGTCTATTTTTCACTTTTAAGTCTTTTGGCGTAGACATTTTTCATTTCATTCGCATTACTATACCATATTATTATTGATCACACAGTCTTGTTGTTTTCATCATTGTGTTTATATTGTGTTTATATTTAGATTATTCGACAATAATAACGGCTATATATATATATATATATTGTAGGTTGTAGTCTGTAGGACGTACGTACGTGTAGCATAGAACATACGCTGTGCAGTTTAATGTGCGTTTTATATTTTTATATTTGTTTATCTCGTGTTAGAAATACATTATTTTTAAATACATTCGATATTAATCGACAATATTATAATGTGAATTTAATATTTGTGTTTACTTTTTCAGATGCAATCATATTATAATAGTGTATTAAATTTCAGTGACGCGCGTATTGTACGTTTACATTATATTTATTACCTACCTGTTTACTGATGTGAATTGCGAACTCAATATTAAACGATATTAATTTATATCTCATACACTATATTAACCCTAACAGAGAACTTGGTTTTATTGTATACACTGCTTATAATTTTTTTTTTTCACGATACTAAAAATGTGATTTAAACACGTACCTACTTCGGAAGCTAGCTAAAAAGCATATTTTTGTGTAACGTGTAATGTCTTATACGATCACTTGGTTAATTCACGGGCAAAACGTTACCGACTTATTACGATATTATAGGTATAAGTCGTTATTATGAATATTTTGTTTTGAATATTGTTATTGATTAAAGGCTGTTTAATTCGATTATCAGACCGTGATGTGCAAATTAAATTAATAAAGGGATAATTCGATGTATGCGGCTATTGCTAACGAGCAATAGGCACCTTTATACATAATATATACGAGTTTATAAATAGACGTTTACTATCTTGTTGCTCCTATCGAGGGGGCGATAATTATTATTATTATTATAGCGTAGACGTTGATAATAATCATCACTCGGATTTAATGGAAAAGATAACTTGACCTAATATTATGTTACACGAGCTGTGGCATCAAAATGCAGTTTAAATTGCTAATTAGAATAGGTTGGTACAAACATATTAAAAGCGTATGAAAATCAGTAGCTGGTACCTACCTACACTATTAACTCGAAATATGAGAGGTTATCTTATTGTGATAGGTATACCCATAATACCGTCGGGATAAACATATAATATCATAATAATTATTTGCTAAAGCTAAACGATTTGTGTGCATTTATCTTTTTCTGCAAGTTTTTAAACGGCATCATTAAACTCGATAAATCTAATCATCACATTATTAATATCATTATTTGTGGTCAACGCCAGCTCGAGTACAACCACATAACGATTTCATATTTTATCGAGACCTATCGAAATAATAATATGAAATGCACATTACGAGTACAAACTGGTATGTATACCTACACATAGTAAAATGAAATATATAGTAACGAATTTCAGTATTTTTTTCTTTCTCGACTGAAATGCGCGACATTATTATTCGAACAAACCTTCTTGGCAAAATGTAATAATTCATTCACATACCCGATACCCGGTATACCTATCATATATTATAATTAATAATAATAATGATAATAACAACAATAATAATATAGGTATATTTTATACCTACCTATTTCTTTTCGACGACTAGCTGGCTGGTTACGTAATAACATTTTTTAAGACTATCCGTGCGTATATCGTCGATCCAGAATAATAATGCGGCATAATAATATGTATGAAATATATTATTACCTACAACGTAAACGTATACCGAAATATACGAAATTAATAATGAAAAAGAACTATACCGGAGATAATATTATTATATTGTAAGAACCTGTATGATAATGAATAATGACATGCGATAAACCGGCAGGTCATTAATCGTAATTATACGGGATAATGTGATAAAAATTTCATCGCATGAAAATAAGTAGTTGATATTCTTGAAAAGATATATGACTAGTCCAACGAAAAACATTTAAGAGGATGATATACCCGCATTTTTTGTCTCCGTCCAACTAATTGGCAGTAGGTATAGCAAAATTGAAATTATGGCATTTTGGTTAGATTTAGAGCTTTAACACCTATTATCAAATTTAACGATAAGAATAATTTCGAGTGAACCTCATGGGCTTTTCGTAAAATATTGTCAGAAAAAAAGTTACGGCATTTTTAGTTTTTGATATTTTTAAATAGCTTTAACTTTTTCGTCAGATGATATTTCACTAAATGCCCACGAGGTTCACACGAAAATATTCCTCGCTTTAAATTTTGTAATAGGTGTTTATACTCTAAATTTAACCTAAACGGCAAAATTTCAATTCTGCGTACTGTGATTTTGCTATATTATCTGTTAGATAGACAGAGACAAGAAATGCGAGTGTAACATCCTCTTAACTGTTTGTCTACTGGGTGTAAGTCAGTGATAAGCTCTAGTCGCATGATGATAATGTATGAAATATGATTCCAATTTTTTAACTAGTCAATAATACGTCTGTGGTTTTTAACAATAATGAATTTCATCGTGAAGTATTTTTTTCTTCCATTTGCTTTTTGTAACTATTGCTCCGTATTTGATTTTCTTCGATTTTATACAATGGCTATGATGTTGAAGAAATGGCAATGTTGTTTGCTATTAATAATGAGCGTGAACATTTAATTAACGTAAAACAAACACGAAGAAACAATTTCGGATCTCTTTATTACAACAGATCAACTGTTCATGAAAAATGTCCGGCTTACTATAAAGACCTTGTAAGTAATTGAACGTTTACGACCACGCAAAAAATGTTTCAAAAAGCCGTTTGTCTGCTATTGATTTAACACAAAAGTAATTTCATAAATTCTATTTTAAATGGATTTTTCTTTTCATAAAGAACATTGCATGTTATAATTATAAATTATGATGTACTTATGTTTAATGTTGTACTGTATTAATTAGATTCTAGTTGCCTACTTTAAATTTTTCGGCTACTGGATCATACCAGTCTCCAATTAGTAACAGTCGGTTTACAGTTTTGCCACAACAAAAAGTATCCTGTTGTAAATAAACAATTTTTAATAATGTACTTGACATTAAAATCGGTGATAAAAGATAAAACTTAATTTACATACTTTCAAATTTGTTTGAAGTTAAAATTAAGGGTTTGTGTTGTTATCACTATGGTTACTTCGATATGCTTTTATTGAATTTGACAAGCAATCTAATCTTATCGATTTCAGTTTGAGAATGCCAAATTAGAGTAGAGTCGCATGCGATAAGAATTAGTCATAGTTAATAAAATCGATGACTCTTGCCGCAAGCGAAAATTAGTCGCACGATTTAATTAATTGGTATCTAGTATTATCATATAAATTCGATACAAATATTGGTTTTTGATGCAAAAAATATGAAACCACTAAAAAATATAATTACTACAAAACCATTTTTAAGAAATATATATATATATATATATATTTTTTTAATTTAACTGTATATTTTAAAAATGAATAGTATATAGTATTTTCTATGTGGAGGTGATGATGGTCCTCATTTTAGGTTCTTTATATAGAATTTAGATTATTTAAAATATTTCATATTTTATTTAATAAAAAATTGCGACTTTAATTCTGAAAACATTAAATGTATAATAGAAGATTAATATTATAATGGTACCTATCTTATTATCGTACAAAACTGGGTTTAACATACTATGATAATGAAAAAAAGCACTAAAATATACATTATGGTAAATTACAAATTGACATTGGCATAAATATATAAATAAGAGAGAGATTAGAGAGATGTAGGTTATGTATATCTCTTTTAACTTGAATCTATAGCTAAACTCGAATTTTTACTTAGAAAATATTTGTGTTATACCATTATCATAATAATATTATGATTATTTTTATTACATAAATGAGCAGTTTAAAACTGATTCAAAATATATATTCCCAATATGCTAATTATAGTTTAATTTATATTAAATATATGCATTATGAAATACGTATATTAAGCACCTATTTACCTAAAATCATGAAATTTTACATGGTTTGAGTATTTTTTTACCAACATGAAAGTTTACTGAAGGAGGTTATTAGAACGATATTAACAATACGTTAATCGAGTGCCATTTCCACAGAAAAAGTAGACTGAACACAACAAAATATGGATATTACTAAACACTAGATTTAAATATATCAAAATATGTCAATCGGAATAAATATTATTTCATCGTGTTGACGAATGAAGATATTCGCTGTCCAATGAATGGCCCTCTGCAAAATATTGTTTTATATTAATTATAACGGTCCTTAGTTATCTTTCAAAATCGACATATTCCTCTTGATAAAATTGTAAACATGCCACTGGAAATATTATTATAATCTTTACATTTCTTATACCAAAATATCTATCCAATCAGTGGCGTGGTGAAGGACCTATTGATTGAAGCGCAGTTTTATTTTTTATGAAAAATAGGTATGTCAATTGTATCAATTTTCTACGACAGACGGCCAAAAATGTGTATTTCGAACCAATATTTATGGTTATAAATTTATTTAATTGGTTCGCTACGCTACCGGTTTTGGATGTTAAAAGATACAAAAATTTATAATAAAAAATTCATCAACCCCCCTTTCGTCCACCCCTAGCTCGTTAAACATTCTTAATTACATCACTGTTTTAGTATATTTGGACGTGTGTGAAGTTGGCCCCCCCATGTTACCCAATCACTCCAAAATAATTTGTAACCTCGTAGTTTACGAGATACAGCTCGTTTCTCGATGGGGGGCTAACTTCACGGTAGCCCCCCGACATCGTCCGATCCGCTTCAAACAAATTTCATATTAATCTACTTAATTTGTAA
>JAIPRL010005932.1:0-29676 GCA_025469235.1 Pemphigus obesinymphae | reverse complement strand
GTATTAAGAGTTATGTATACTACACCGAAGCTACGCTCAGAATCGTTTTATTAAATGCAACGACTTATCATTGCTTTAAAATTCAATACATCTACCAAGAGTATCCTGACCAGTAGCGAAGTGCATCCACCCCTACTGAAACCCGACGAACGAAGTGCTTCCACCCCCTACTGACCGGTTTCTTTTCATAATGATAATACCGCAGGCCTTGGATATTACATATAAACATAATTTGATGACCCTAAGAAGCACAATGAAATATTGTATTTTAGAACACCTAAAAATAGTGATACAAAATCCAGTGCCCCCCCCCCCAAAAAAAAAAAAAATAAATTTCTAGCTACGTCACTGTATTATAGTACATTATTTAACTTGAATATTATTGGATTTAATGATGAAAATAAAATGTTTTTATCGTTTAAGAATCGTTAAAAACCAGATTTATAAATAAACGCTATTTTGAATTCAGAAAAATATGTTTAAATAAAACTTGAACTTTTTTAATTTATAAAATTATATATATGAGATACCACAGTGAGAGGTCTTAGATTAAAAATCCGTTATCGTAATTGTCAAATAGTCTTGTTACACGCTGTATATTAACTTCTAATGTGCGTTCGAATGACGTGCAATATAGATACTATTTTAGGAATACGTAAAATTATTTTCGGTATTTATTTTCAAAAGTACAAACGCAAACAGCTCTCGTTAGTAAAGACAAAACACGGGCACCTATCTAAATAATATGGAATAACCCATATAATATTCAGGGGATAATACCTACCTACCGTACTTAAGCATATTATCATATATCCGATGGAGGTCGCTTATTTATAGGGATAGTAAATTCAATGAATGTTTCGTCTTAAATAAATATAAAAATAAAACCTTATGAGCCAGTAAGTATGCACAGTTAAATTCTATGTGTAAATATATAAATGGGTTTTGGACGAATCAGGATGTAATGGTATGAAAAAAAAATACTAGAGTGACGTATTTTTGAATAGTAGTTATAGCTAGGTATCACTTAGATATTACTCGGTTTAGTTTAAACTTTAAAGTATTAATTATATTTTATAGATAATTATCCGTGATATATTCATAATTGCATATTAATATTTTGTCCTTTAATTAAAAATCACACGAATCTGAGTGTGAAATAATTTTAATAATTTTATGAAACATCTCGAGTTTGACGGAAATTAAAATAATTAATAGGAATTTTTTTTTTTCTGTGAAAAAAGTAGGTAACCTTAAACTAAAACTTATTATAATAGTATACATTTATTGTTTCACAAATTCATATATATACTTGTATATAATATATATTAATTATTATAATAGGTCAATAAAGTGATACATATATAGTGTAATTAGGCACATGGATATATATTTTTTCCACTTCGTAATAATTTCATATTTTACGTATATTTATTGTTTTTATAATAATATAGTTTGGAAACATTTCATAAAATATAATACAGTTATAACTAACTAGATATACGTACGTACTTACTTATTTCATTCGGTTTATAGAAATTTTTTAAATTTGATTATTCAATTTAAACTTTTAAAATCGTATATTGGTATATTTATATTCTCCGTACTCGACAAGATATTTTAATATTTTGATTTATTTTCTCTCGCTAAATTGAACGTACTTTTGTCTCGGCGGTGTATGGGTAATATTATGCAGGAGGTACCTATACCGCGGTTGACAAACGTCAATTCGCAACCACGGTATATAATAATTATATTTTAATAACCTCGTTTGCGTAGAAAATTCTATTAAATTTACTTTACCGCGGTGGCGGTAACCTACAATGTATAATATACTATATGTTCTTAATTTAATTCAAAATTTTAAATATTAAATATTTTAAGTATAATAGAAAAAATGCGCTAGTAGATAGGGTTATAAAGGAATTTCCATCACTTTGGCAGTGTTTATTATTATTTTACATTAAAAGTGAAGAGGATATGTGTGATCGTGTCAAGTGGATGTTTAAATTGATCACTAGAATAGACAACTCCAAATATTAACATTTAGGAAGTAAGGCGGAGGAGAAAATAATAAAGAGAACGGATACTCTATACAAAAGATATTCCCAAAAAAATACGCTCAGTCAATAGACGATAATTTTGCAGATATATGTTACACTAAGGGTCTCTTCCAAAAGTCAGCGTGATTTAATCAAAATGATAAAATACATTCCAAAATTCAACAATTTGATAATATTTTACTGCTTGTTCCAAAATTTAACGTTACCAACTAAATTTCCATCGGATCCAACGTTTATTTTACCGATTTTTCTGATTGATATATTTCTTATCAGTAATCAGTATTGGAGAGCTTATGATAACACTGACTACTGAGTTTTTTCTATCACAAATCCGTGATCTAAGTCAATTAAGTCAATTGATTTTTAATTTTTCTAAGATTTTCTATTATTGTTGTCTCTCTTTGAAATCACTGAATGCTCTAGTTTTATGAAACTTTGAGAGACATTTTAAAATAAGTAGTTCATCGGCCGCACGTGGATTTTTTAGTTAATAACACTCGATGTTTACTTTTCTTAAATTCATAACGCAGCCTTACATGTTTGCACAAATAATTATGTCATTGAAATTCATATTTTAATTGTTTCAAGTACCTATACGTAGATATAGGCGTAATATAAAGTATGAACTATATAAAATTATAAATTATAAAATGTAAAATGTATATTTTGAGAATATTTAAATCTATACGCGATAGTAGCTGATGTACCTATCATTTTTGATAACATTTGCAATAATTTTATCATGTTCCATTATTTTAAATATTTTGATGTCCAACAAATAAGCTTCCAACAGATCCATCGCTTATTTGAACTTTGGAAGGCAATGTAATATATGGTACACTATTTATTAGAAATTACATGTAACGTGGAATTATAGTGTTATCGGTTTTGTTTATAATCTTCATCCAATTAAATATTTGATAGTGCGACAATGATAATACAATATACGAGTATAATATCTAATATACGTATAATATACGATAACTATATCGTACTTCATTTTATATTTTTTTGTTGTACTTAGCGTACTTTACAACATGACGACCAATTTTTTTTTTTATTATTTTTACATTATAAATTAATTTTAATTATTTTATTTAGTATACGATAATATTATTTCAATACAATTAGCTTGCCATTACATGTTTCGGCACACGAAAAATTTATTTTTTAATTAATTAATTAATAATAAAAATTAAAATCGTTTATAGGCAATTTTAAAGAATATTGAAGAAAAATAAAAGTCTCACGATTAAAACATGTTTAAACTTTAAAAATATTTCAAAAGTTATTCCAAAATAGTTTTTATCAGAAACAAATTTTTATTGTTACGTATTAATAAATAATCATTGAAAACGAAGTCGAACGTGATTCAGGTTTTTTAAAACTGAGCGATTTAGCGTTTGATAATGTCTATACAAATTTAAATACCGATATTACATAGGTTTGTTGACACAGAATATATGTATTTTTAAAACATATTTTAATTGAACCTATCGATTAACATGGAAAAAATATTGGACAGTGTTCAGATTAATATATAAAGTTGTACCTACTAATTAAAAAAAAGTATTCTATAGAAAATTGTATTAATATTGTATTTAACTATATAAGTGAAATAATATTCAAATACATATGTTACCGGTCTATATAATTTTATACGTTGACAACATTTAAAATACGTATTTTATAATATAATATTATAACTCATAAGATATTTAAAGTTTTTTTGAATTTATATTGGATTCTCTATCTTACCTAAATGTTAATTTTGCCAAGATATGTATGAACTTCATTACATTCATTAGTTATACTATGATGGATATTGGTCATCAATGAATTTCTTCTTTCGATATCATTGATTTAGTTACAAAATCAAAATAAGAATTTAAATAGTCGATACCTCTCGTACAATTTTTCAAAATGATGTTTCGCGGATAAGAAATGTAACGTTTCTGTGTTCAAAATTGTCAAATGTCAACATTCTATCAAAATATGTGGTATGTTTATTTGAAAAACAGAAATGACACTCGAGTTTAAATTTCACTGTAAAGTGTGATGGTAAGCGATTGCTAAATTAATATTTACTGAATCAATAATTATTTCTTATTATTTTATATAGAATATATAAGAAGAAAAAATCTCAAAGTAAACAAATATTTGGCACTTAATCAATCAAATGTTGTCCACACAAATGTCGAAATATTTCCATGAAAATCTATGGCTTCGTGCACCTTTTCGATATAAAACCACATAATATGGATACATCTGGGATCCTTAATATATTGGTCATATTCTAAAATTTCATTATTTGAATAATACCTAGTAATTAATTAATTATGTATCATTTAAAGATTGCATGGACAATGCATAACTTATTGTATACTGTATCAAATATTTTTTAGTTTTCAATATGTTACTACGACAATGATATTAATAAAAATCAATATGATTGCTATAAAGTAGCAAAATTTGTTACTTTATTTAATATAAATCGATCAATTCTGTGTCAATACATTTATATTTTTGGCACTTATAATCGCATAAAGGAAAGTATATATTTTTATATTTTATTCTATTTCGTTTAGTTTATTATAATAATTAATTACTGGAACTCTCACTTTTACATTATAATCATAATGATTAAGTTTAACAATTGTAATATATAATTTGCATATCTATGTAACGTATTATAACACTATAGTGAATTTATAAATGCTATTTTGTTATC
Organism: Pemphigus obesinymphae; assembly: GCA_025469235.1. NCBI lineage: Eukaryota > Metazoa > Arthropoda > Insecta > Hemiptera > Aphididae > Pemphigus > Pemphigus obesinymphae. The sequence goes on along the minus strand of JAIPRL010005932.1, from coordinate 24,882 downwards.
AGACATCAGTTTATTTAAGTAACTGTAACTCCCTACAATATTTTTGCATATCACCAAAATATTCATTATATTGTCTCCCGTTATCTGTTCATTGGTTTCATTATCTTTGTCATGATTTGAAACATCTATATTGGATGTACTTGGTGATGCAGTTGATTCAAATATTTTATTAGATTCACATTATGTGGTACCTTTTTCAATGTCTAAAATTATGTTTTTCATGCGTCAGGTATTGTACTGAATCATTGGCAACACACCAAAAGCATTTATGATGTTGTGAATTTTCTGAATATAACATTATAATTAAAAGTTTGTAGAAAATTTCCGTATGAATAATGGATCTTTTTTGAAATATAATGAAATATTTTTTTTTCTTTTTGGAATATTTTAAAACTGTTTCATCCCTGTTCACGAATTTTTCATACAATGTTTTTACAATTGTATGTAGCTGTTTTTCGTAAATTTTTGTTGCACCGGGATTTTCCATCAAAAACATTACTTGTATAAGTTGGAAAACTATAAGTGTCGAGAATAACATTTTAAAGTCTTCGATGTAATATTTTAATAATATATACTTAGGATCATGGCAAAATCAATAGCCATTAGTATTGTATTGAGTTTTAATGGTTTTATACAAATGCTCATCGAAACCTATTTTTCACACTTTATTAAATAAAATACATTTGTATAATTGTTGTGCTCATATACAAAAATTACTTTAATAAAATAACGCTCGTTTGATCTATTTTATATTGTTATATTATTATATATAAATACTGTACATATACTACTGAAGGACCTATAAGTATGTATATTTTTTTTTTTTATAAATTTTTCGAGTTTATGTAATCCAAAATATAATTCTACTCTTCTAATTAATTTTTCATCTTACGTTTTTATCAATATACTGCAAGATTATCTATTATATAAAAGATACATCGGAGACGAACTCAACTTCATTGTCTACCGACCATGTAATAAAATGTAAAATACTTCTGTTTCTTTCTATTAATTCGATTATCGACGTTATCGTTACGTTTATAAACTCAGATTTATTTATTAATAACTTCAACATTTATTTTCTTAGTGCATCTCAAATGACTTTATTTGGGTTCTCTGAGTTTTTTTTTATATATTTTTGTATATTACTTCCATATGTATACAGAACAGTATAGATTAGGGCATATAAAAGGTAATTTTAGTGAAATTGAGTTATCAATAAATTATTTTAATGGATATGGATTTGCAAGAATTTTTGAATTTCATAAATCATGCATACCCATGTCATTCAATTTAATTCAAGGAAGGAATAGTTCGTGAATGAAGTAAGTTGTATTATTATTATTATTATTATTATTATTATTATTATTATTATTATTATAATTTAATGCAATTAATTTACAATTAAATTAAATTTAGTACAATTGACTCAATTGTTAGTTAACAAGTATAACGAGAAAGTCAAGTCTTGCTTTTAATTTTTTCAATACTAAGTAACCGTAACTAAGTACAAAATAAAAGTACTCATTTTTGATACAATACCTGTTATTTATTTATTGGTTTTATTATATTTGGCATTATTTAAAAAATCTATGTTAGATGTACATTATGATGCTAATGATACAGATAATATGGATTCTGTTTTTGTATTGCATTTGAAGGGTGATAATTCAAAAAAAAAAGTATTGACGAAAATTTGAAAATTGAATTATTTTTTGATTTTCATGTAAAAAAAAAAAAAAAAGAAATACAAGGAATTTGAATCCGGGATTACATTTGGTATAAATAATTTTTTCTATGAATAAAATTTATATAAATATGATTATTCAATTTAAAATGTGGAATTACCTACTTTTGTGTTAAGTTTAAAAATGTAATTTCCATGTTATTTGTACAGCTCCACATTTCTTATTAATACAAATAGTTTTATAATCGTTCTATAATATTTTAATGTATAATAGACAACTTTTATTTAAAATTTTGGTGTGTAAATTATTATTATAATATAATTTTACATTTTATTTATCAGAATCATTATTTTATATTCAAACTAATTCAAATAATAACAAATTATTTACTCAAATTATTTTTGAAGATACATAACATGTTATCATTCTGATTTTCAATTTAAATATATAAAATACTAAAGAAAAAGATTTATGTGATTTATGTTGTATTATGATACAAATAAACATTAAAAAGTAATTTATTTTTCAAACCATTTATGCACATTTTTAATATAAATGATAAATTTATAATATTACCTAATAATCATTTTTAAAACTAATGAAGTGACAATATTATAATATTGTTAAAAAATTTAAAATATAATAATATAAGATTGCATTGCGATATAATAGTTATATAGTTATATATATATATATATTATAGAAATTAAATTATAGTTTTTTTTAAATTTTCATAAAATTGTAGATATACCTAAAATATAATGATATTCTATAATATAAAATATCAGATATAAAGAACTTTATCTCCAATTATAGGATAAAATAATATAACAAATATACCACAAAATATATACACATACATTTTAAATGGTATAAAAAATTTAATTATAGTTAGTATAATTTTTTAGAAATAGTTAAAAAGAATTACAAGAATGATCATTAGTATAATATATTGACTTAAAGTAAGTTTATCAGTAGGTATTATTATATATTATGTTTTTAATGTCATGATATTACTATACATTTATTTAAATAAACAAGTATTACGAATTTAATTTACATTTTATTGTACTTTATTATACTTAATTTATAATTTTTATCCTGAATTTAATATTTATATTTTTACAATATAGGTACAATAGATATAATTAAATATTTAAATATCTACCAGTAAAAATATGTATAAATATTTAAGAAATTTTACTTTCTTACCAATTTTGTTCGTCGTATTTTGATAAACTTATACTTGAAAATCTTGTGAGATAATTGTTTATAGAATTCTTATTTTCTCATACATTTTATTGTTTAGAAGAAAAATGTATCCACGAACACGTGTTTTGGATTCCACTAAACAAAATTGAAACAAGTGAAATATATTGTTCTTTATATATTCTATTCAATAGCAAAATTATACAGTTTACTTTACATTGTAAACTGTGTTTAAATGTTTAAAAATCATCGTTTTTTTTAATAATCAAAGTTATATGATTTGTGTCGTGAATATTTTTATTTTGCTCTTCGATATTTCCATATTGTTTAAAAGTTCTGTTAAGATCGGTTTTAGTTTATGTAACTATACGTAGGTTTGTCTAATCTTCATTTAATGATAAAAGTTTGAATTTAGCTTTCTATATTTGCGTCTTTGTTGAGCATAAATCCAGGTTAGCAATATTATACCATCGACTATAATGAAATTTTATACTCGTATACGGATTAGTAATTTCATAGTACGTCCATTTACGACAAGTGAAACCCTATAGATACATTTATAGACGAGGAAAAAGCTTTATTTATGTCCGTGTTTATAGAATTTCTGATCTCATTAAGGATATGCCTTACCAATGATCAATTGTTATACGTTTCAATTCAAAATTTAGTTTTCTAAAACACTCGATCAATTGTTGTGCAAAACTATGTTTTGGGCTTTCAGAAGTCATAATACTTTCTCTTTGTTCCTTTCTATCATAGTCGAAACTTTCTAGACAATTTTGGAATAAATCCTACACGATTTCTATAATTAGAATAATTTAAATTTTATTGTTGAAATCGATTTTGTATTCTTTATTTATTGGTAGGTATATCGAGCTTGTAATCACTGATTATCGTAAAATATTAATATAATATGCACAAAAAAAAAAAAAAAAAAAATGGAATTTTCATTCATAAAAATATTTATTTAATATATTACCCAGTAGTTGAATAATTTTACTCGTATGTTATACAAAATCGGGTTATCCGTGTAAAGAATAAGCGATTGTCCAAAAAGACAATTATTCTGAATCATATATTCTACCTATAATATAGTTAAACAATTGTAACTACAGCAAAAACATAATGATTTACATTTTTGTTTCATTTAAACCAACAATACCAGTTTGATTTCTTTTTAACGGACTAATATGTTATTTCATGGTTGACCTTTACAGGTAGAACCCATTAAGCTAACACCATATCACCTACGATTGTAATTCTTAAACTCTTGTTTACATTTTATTTGTCTGCTATTACGCATCTAATCATTCATCACGCTTACGGTGTATAAAACATAGCTACATAAAAAGAGAATTTTCCAAAAAAAAAAAAAAAAAATAGAAAACACCTTAACAGAGAATTTGAAATTTGAAATTCCCACAATAAGGCGATTAATTTTTCAAAAAATTTCTACCAATTTTGAACTGTTTATACAAATTATTATTTGTATAATTAAATAATTATATTTGATATAGTTTATAATTATTATAAAAATTTCTAAAATTGTAATACAATTATAAATAGTATGTTATTCTAACTTTATATGTATATTAAAAATGCTAAAAATTGAGAGTATTACAACTTTTTATAATAAAAGAATACATAAGCTAAGGTTCTAAGATGGGGTAGTCACTAAATTTGGTAAAACTACTATATTAATTGCTTAGTATTTAATATATTTGTAATCTGAATATCTGTAATGCGGTTATCTGTAAATAGTAAATACTAAATGTATCAAAATTTTATTTACATATCGGAGAATTTTTATAGATATATTGAATTCATTTTGAGTAGATTTCGTCTAATCTTTAAGCCATATGTTTATTCTTTTAGCATTTTTGTATAAAAATAAATACTGACATTAGTAGAATTTTTATACAAGTATAGTTAGTAAGGATTAAAGATTTTACAGAGTTCATATGTATTATTGTTAAAATTACGAAATTGTCGAATAAAACGTCATAACTAAATTACATTTTTAATTAAATACCTAATGCCTACATATTTCTAATACATTTTTATTTTGTATAAGTAAAAAAGTAAATAAATAATAATAAATTCAAGTGAATTTTTGTTTGAATGTACACTTATATATTAGTATAAGTATCTATAGTTGGTATAGCTAATAATGATTGAGGATTAAATAGTGTTTTTTTTCTTGGTATTATTCTTTAGTAGTTTTTATAATCTCCATATATATACATAATATATATTTTTATGGCCCAGATGTAGATGATCTAAAAAATAAACTGTGGATATGCACTAAAAAAATCAATTTATGATAAAAAAAAAAATAATAATAATAAATGTCTATAAAATAGTAAGTATGGTGAAAACGTAAAAAAAAAAATCAAAAATAAGCAAAATAAAAATTCATTGTTCAGATTGCACATTCAATAGAAACATATTTTTTACGAATAATTAGCTATCATTTTCTGAGTTATTTTTGGATTATGAATGGTAAAGTAAACCCATATAAGAATATCATATTTTCGTGTTTTACGAAAGTCAATGAAAAATAAGCTAATAAAGATGTATTTTATAACTCTGTGCCATCGCCATGTTAATATAAAATAAATATTATTTTCTCTAATGATAATGTTAAAAAAATAGTTTATAACTGGTTGTTTTCTCAATTAGTTTAAGTCATCTGTTCTTTGTTTATATTGTTTATTATTTATATGTTCTTTAATTAATTGTTTTATTTTATCTATTTTTTCTACCTCTTAAATTCATTATGCATTTTGTTTATTATATATACTTAAATTTTAGTTAAGATTGTATTACTCTATATGTCTAACACAAGTTATTAGCTTATTTATTAAAATTGTATTTCTTTGTAAGTTATGATGATTATTAAATAAAAAAAGAGATGACAATAGACCACGGTACATCCGAGAATATAATTTATAAATTAAATTCAAATAATGTCATCTCCGTTTAAAAAAAATTACACTGTCATCAGATACGTTTATAACAATTAATAATATAACCGTCGTGATCATGGAACAAAAGCCAATCCTCTATGAGCCTATTCAGTGAATTTTGCAATCTGCCATGGCAACAAGTCCGAATTACAATGCTTGATCGATTTGTACTATTCGATTTAATTTATTTTGTTGTTTTTTTTTTTTTTTTTTTTTTTGCTATCAGAGAATTTTTATAACATATTGTCTTGACTTTAAAATACTATAAAGAATTGTTAATCGATAATCAAAATGAATAGTTTTATCAAATACGACCCTGGGACGTTGGCCAGTGCATATTTCGAGCACACCCGAAAGACTGATGTCGAATTCAGAAGAAAAGTATACGATTTGAGTGAGTAAATATATTATTATATATATATATGTATAAAACACATAGAGCAATAAATTATGTATATCAAATAGATTTATTTCAGCTAGAATATTAATTTTTTATTGCTCTTAATGAAGCAATAAAAAATTTCCAATATTTTTCATGTAATAAATATAAAAAAATAACCTTCAATAAACATTACTTTATTAGATATAAATTAAATATTTATTATTTATAATGCTATCGGCATTTGTAGATAACATTAAATGTGATAATTATAATCCATAGAGAGTTGGTTAAATTAGAGATTAGTTAGCTAGAAGCATGTCGACTATAGACACGGAGACCATACGCCACTGGCCATTTGCACAAAAATTGGTTTTATAAAACATATTATTTCTTTACCAGTCTGCATAGCAGTCGTTTAATTAATTTTTTTATGGGAGGCGGAACTCTAAACGAATAATTAGCCACAATGGTATATAGTCGAGCTTTTTACATTTCTATAAATATAACTAACTATAAAACTAAGAGTCGTATTTAAATTACAATTTGTTATCTCATCGTATACATTTTCAACTAGTCTTTGAGAATAAATTATAAGATACTAATATACTGCATATATATAATATATAGGTACGTAATAAATTATAGACGTGCATAAAAAATCAAATCCAGTATTTATATTAGATGATGTAAGCTAAAATATTGTAGGTATTTGGAATTTTTTTAATAATAATATTATTTTTTTATACCAACATGTAATTTATTAAATTATAGGTTTTATAACATAAAATGGTTAAAATATAAGAAAATACAAACTAATAATTTTATTATATACGATTTTATTTTTAAATGGAAAAATACAATTCATGAATTTTTGAAATTTAGATCTTCAGATTAAGAATACGCTACACCAATGTTTTTCAATAATAAAAACATGTTTACGCAAAACAAAATAGATTAAAGTACATTCTCAAAGTGATTTTAGAGTTAAAAAATATAATTAATATTTATATAGATGGAAATATTTGGAAGTAAACCTTATTTGAGATTTTTAATTTATTACTTAAAAAAAAGTTATTAAAGCTTAAAATAGTAAAAAATGATAAATTTTTTAATACCACAATTATTTTTTAAATTATTAAATTAAAAATCTAAATGGGGTTCACTCTGAAATATTTTTCTATATTGATTTAATAATAGGTGTTTTTACACTAAAATGTTAAATTACTTTAAAACCCTATTTAACACTTTTGTGTAAATATGTTTAAATAAATATCGTCATTACACATAACAATAAATAGTGGTAGACACACAAGATCAATTTTAAATTACCTACTTTTAAATTATTTTTAAATATTTTTAAATTGTTTATTTTTATATTTCTAAACATTTTTTAAAAATTGTCTATACACAATATATTAATTACAAATTTTAGTATAATTGTAATAACATTTTAAGCATCAAACCCAGGTGGATTTGCCAGGTGTAAAAACTAGGCTTATCATTTGAACAAAAATATTACACAATTAAACCAGTTATATATGCCGCTAGAGTTTCTGTTTACCTTCAATGGTCATATAAAATACATATTATGTTTTAATATAGACAAAAAAGTATATATAAGTTATCCAATAAATTAAAAAATTTTAAATGGTAAATTGATAATAATAAAAAATTGTTATGAAGTTACAAAAAAATGTATTCATTAGAATATGAAATACTTCATATTATAATGTAAAGTACTATATTGAAAAATAATATGCACAATTTTAAAAGCATTTGAATTATATTTAAACTTGTGATATTGTTATACTATAATATTTTGGTAAACAAAAATGTTAAATATTATGCGGTCCTTTGCATATTCTATTTGAATCGTTTTAAGTTAGGAATGTATTAGTTTTAAAAGCATGGGCGTAATTTCAGTGTTTTTTTAAGGTGTGCGGGCTTTTAGGTAGGCCAATTTTAACATTTCACTCGGGCCATTTTTCCCATTCTAATGTTACGTTAAAAAACGTAAATAAACATAAAAAAAAAAAAAAGGTCATCGAATTTTCTTTGTGACTATTATTACGAAAATTTGGTCGGCGCTGTTATATATTCTATGGTGGCGCATTAGAGCATTGCAAGCCATTTTTAAATTAATGGTGGTGTCATTGTACACCTTGCCCCCTCCCAAAATGGTGTTCCTGTTTAAAAGTATTGATACGTATGTATTATTCTATGCAGGTATACGATTTTTCGGATAGAAAAGAAGGCATTAGCAATATAGGAAAAATTACGCCACTTAAAATTAATATTGTGGCGCTTAGGTTATACTAATGGACGAAATACCTATTATAAAGTTTGAAGTGTATACAAATTGAAACTATTTGGAAAGAACGTCCAACAAAAAAAAAACAATTTAAAATACTATTGTAAATTTAAAATATTGTGTTAGATGATACTTTAAAAAAAAAAAATAGCTACAGTTGCCCTAAAAATTATTCCTCTCTTTATACTTAAAATGGGTGTTTCATGAACCACCACTAAATTACACTTAAATATTACAATTTAAAATTCTAATAATTTATCCTACACTACTCGTTAGAAAAATAGAAGCAGTAACGCGTTGCAGGCGTAACGTTGTTTTTTTATGATATGAAAACTAATAAAAACAACACCGAATTGTTTAAATGCTTATTTCTTATTTTTTTACATACATTTATATAAATTTAAATATATAATATAAATGCTCATATAATATTAAAAGAACACTGATAATACTTACTGCATATGGTGCCTGTGTTTAAAAATACTCACTTGTATCGAACCTTATTAAATTCGTAGATAAAAATTGATAAGACAATTTTTTGTTCTTCCACATTATTTTATAATAATGGCTGAAAATTAAAAAAAATTTTTTGTCGACGTCAAATTTCAAAAATAATAAGAGGTAAGTATTCTAAAATTATACCGATAAATACAAAAATGGGAAGAATTAGTCTGTAATTTAAATTTTTCCACTCGTACCAAATACGAGTACGAGTTAGAAAAAATGTTATTTCTTCATTATTAGCTACGTGCGTCTTAGGAATATTATCAAAAGTAGAAAAGTTTTCATGCAGTTCACGTATATACGAGTTGAGAGTAAAAGTTATAAATTCCATTTAAAATGTTCTCAAACATTCCTGGGAATCTTATTATATACACACCGTAAAGGAAATTTAACACCTTCGAAATTAAAGTACGAATAACAATATGTACTATTATGTAGAAAGAGTAAACTTGGAGCTTTTAGTTTTGGGGTTTCTGATAGAAAATTTGTTCCAGCTGGTACGTTATAGAAGTCTTTTTTTCAATTTTCCAATAGTTTTATTTAGCGTCAAGAAAAACTACCGACAGTTTTTATAAATTGGAAAATGATAATTTCAGGACCTTGAAATGTACTTCTAATATTTATTATAACACTATATTCACGAGGCAAAAATTTTAAAACTTTTTTACCACTTTTCAGTAATATTTACAAAATACATTACTTATAAATAAATACATATTATAAAGTTTGATTCGCTTTTTATGCACAATGATATATATATAAATTTTTATTGTATTTGGTGTTTTGAAATAGCTAAATTTTTCTCCGTAGATTTTTAAGCGTAAAGGAAAACTATCGAAAATAACGGTAAATTGTTATAAATCGGAAACTATAATTGACCGATTTTCGCTATCGAAAGATAATTAAAATTAGGTGAGCACTGAGCACGATAAAAGAATCATCTAGTATATATATTATATATCAAAAAATATTAAAAGTTACTTACACTTTAATATACATAACATTATTTATCTCCGGCCTATGTAATACATACTCAATTAAATTGACATATTACTATGAATTTACCAATTACCGTCTGCTTCTGAATAATATTTATCGAAATCTGTTTCCTAATTAAATTTTTCATCCTCATATTTTCATTTTTTGTAGTTTCCTAATTTTATTTTAACTAAATTATTCATTGAAATCAACTAAAAATATATTATCTTAATCACTAACCATTATTCCTTTACTCAGTTTGTCGTACAGTCTCGCTTTCGTGGTTAAAACCTCTATAAGAAAATAATAATTGAAATTGAAATCTTGATTTTTTTTATAATTATACATAATAAATTTGGAAAGTATTTAAAATTAAAACGGCTGTAGCTAGTAATATGTAAGTAGTGGTAGTTTGAATAATATATTATTTATAAATATTACTAATTTAGATAAGCTCTTACTACTGGTGTATGATGAAACATCATATATTATAATTTATATATTGATGTTTTTGAATTTTAAAGACTTTATAGTTATCATAGTTACGCATCAACTGTAATTATACTTTATAATTTATATTAACTAAAAATATTACACATTTACCAAAATATTACTATAATATAATATAACTGAAAACTAAAGAAATTATATATACGTACCTACTTGAATAAATAAATAAATAAATAAATACTATCATTTCAGCAAAATCATTCGAACAAATTTTACAAGTGTGTACTTTTGATAACAATCTAATAAACTGTTGAATGTAAAATTGTACCTTATATGAACAAGCTCTGCTGACCAATAATGACCAGCAGATTTTGTACGGAGCACCTTCGAGTACAGCAACCTATACGATATAATTTATAACAGTATTTCTTATTGTTTATTAATTAAAAATGTACACATGAATAAGATAAATAAAGTAGAGTAGGTAGATAAATAAAAAGAAATATACTCAATTCTTCCGTATCCAAGGGAAATCATCTATTAGAGTTTCTAGCCTTTTATAGTTTCATCTATACCACGACTGTTTTTAGATGGTACCGAGTAAACCAATTTTAAAAAGTATAAAATAAATGATTCTCAATCGACAAGCAATCATCTGAATAACTACAAAATATGCGATAAATAGGTACGGATGTATATGCAAATATTTCAACCAAGCATGATTAAATTTAAAATTCCTATGATTTATCATATTTTTCAAAATCAATACATCCATCACTAGAAATATATCCAACGAACGAAGTACTACAGATCGACATTTCAAATTTTTTTAGCCCACTATTTTTAACTGCAATTTTTTACTTGTTTTACAGATATCTTTGCAACCCTTTATGGCATACAAATTCGTGTTCACGTCATAATTTATCAACTTTCCGTTTTTTTTTCTTTTTCCCGAGTTAATTTTTAGATAACTACCATCATTTTATTTGAATTATATTTATATAATTTAAGGTATCGTTAACATGAAGTCAATCTACGGTTGTATTGTTATACTATTTAGCCTATAATTAAAACGTTATAGGTATACCCGTTTTATTTATGTATATGTCTATCTGTCCGTCTGTTTATCCATCCCCTAAAAATTCGACGTGTTAACTAATTATTCGTTTTTAAATAAATAATATGAATTTGATTTTTTTAAATATAATTTTTATTTTTAATTCATCAAAAAATGTATACAATAAATAAGTATGTCTAATTTTTTTCCACTAAGGTTTGTACTTTATAATACTTTACTTTATATAATATTGGATATTATTAAATACATTATTGACTCGTTTTTCTTAAATTTAATTTAAAAAATATTTCATTGTTCATGATCATTATTTAATTATAAATAATAGAATCCTGGCACACTCGACGAGTGTGTTTTTTCTTATTTTTTTTTTTTTTTGAATACCTACCTATATAGGTAGTTTTCACTTTTAATTTACATAAATATGAAGGTTTTTCGTAGAAATTTTTTCAAATTCATAACTTGTAATTCACTTCTTTCTTTATACACATATAGCATTTTATTAATATTCTGGTTATTTCTCACTACTAAAATTGACCCAGAGTAAAAACATAGCAAAAACAGCGTTTTTAATTATTTTTCATTTTCAGAATGTAAAATAAGAATACGATCAAATTAACATTCGAATAAAATTCTTGGTACGAAAAATTAATGTTTAAAATACCTGTCTTGAATACTTTTTAAAATAATTTTGTAAGGTTATTATGTATTTCAAATATAATATTATAAGATATTGTGTATACGTTCATTTTTAATTTGTATGGACCAAAAACTCCGTAACACCTTACTGGGAACATTATTATACTATGAACCTAAAAATATAATACATATTTATTATTTATTACAATTAATAATAATGAATTTTATTTTAAAAGATATGAATAATGTAATATATAATGTTTTTAATATTAGTTATAATATATATATATATATATATATATATATTATATAGTTATACTATAGTTTTAATTAGAGATCGAAATACAGGTGGTTTAAAAATAAATATTAGTTTTAACAATATCTTTAAAAATGATAACATTTCAAAAATAAATAGTTTTAAATGTTGTATTGTTAAAATATAAAAACTAAACAATATTCTTTTTTTCTAAATTGAAAAAAAAAATGAATATAATAACATGTATTTATATGTTTTTTGTACATTATTTTACACTTCATATTTCATACGTAAATTTTATTTCAAACTATTATTATACTAGGTACTATTTTACTTTATCTACATTTTGATTAAAACCGTTTTACCATTAGCTATATATTAAATTTAGTGAATAGCAAAGGAAAATAATAGCGAATTAAAATTATAATGTTGTTTTAAGTTAAATTAAATTTATATTAAAATTGAATCCTTGATCATTCATCTAAAAGTAAAGTAAATGTTTTCGAAAATTACTTAAAGTTATATTGTAGTTATTATATTATTATTTTAATTAATAATTTTTAGGAATTTTTGCGATGTTTAATGATGGGGAATGGATATAAAGAGAGCAACATTTATGGATCTCAAGCTCATAATATTAATATTATGGTATACTGAAGTTGCAAATTAGTGATTCCAAGAACTTATCTTAAAAATTATTCTAATTTACAATACATCTTGACTAAAATCCTCTACATAATTTTAAGGCTTTAGTTCAATTTCAATTTTTAATTTTCATGTTTAATGGAGTTGATTTTTACTGCATCTTTTTTAAAGGCAATTTAAAAAAAAACTCAAGATATTTAATCATTTTAATAATATTAAAAAAAAATTATATGAGACAATACTGATTACAGATATATTAAAAAATATACAAACTCCAAAATTATTTTCGTATAGACGATTAAAATTTGACAATCTTCTTAATATTCATATCAGAAATGATTTCAATGAAAAAAAATATTAAAACTTTTTATACAAACTGTATAGATATGAAAATTATAACCCACTTTCTTTTGCTACATTATAATATTATGTTGATTTTATTCTTATATTTTGATTTCTTCTACCTACCCTATTTTTTTTTTTTTTTAAATATTATTAATAATTTATTTATTATTTATTATTATTTTTATATTATTATCGGTATTGCCTATTTTCACTCATAGAAAATTTCACACACTCAAAGTTTTTAAATAAAATATAACCTTTCTCCAATAGACTTGAGGTGCAAAATTGACAAAGTATAGGTATAGGTATTGAAAATATCATAAATAGAACTCGGAATCGATTCATATTATATTAAAAATATTTTAGTGACATCTTCAACTTCATCCATAAAATACGTTTAAAGGAAATACGACAAAATTAATTTGAAGACCTTTTTGGTTAAAAAAAATATATAATACGTGTAAAACTTGTTAATATAATTATGTAAACTATTATTCCATTTATACATATTTAATTTGAATCTGACATTTTACTCCGAGATGAAATTTAGTTTTATTTAAATATTGTCCGATTTTGGAATAAAAATACAAACCTATTTCTGATGATTCCCATTTCCATTATTTTTCTGGTGAAAATAAACTTGGGATGAAAGTTTTAAGGCTAAAAACATTGCTTCAAATATAAAATAAAAGTTATAACAATAAACTTAATGAAGTTCATCATTATATCATCAAATTATCGTGCCACAATTAAATATTATTTTACATTTGATTGCTAAACCGAATAATATATTGCAAAAATTGATTACCTATCGCACATATGATCGTGTATTCGATTGCTGGTTGTGAAATCGAGTACCGTAAACGATCATAGGAACGGTTTACGGTTTTATGATTAACGATCCCCGACACCCATCAGGCTATCAAAAAATTTGAATTCCGTGTTTTTTTGTGTACATTTGTTCGGATAATTCGCAAAAAGCGTATGATTATTTTCAGACAAATGTGTCTGAGGACTAGGCGACGTTCACTTAAATTCCCGGTTAACTACATATGCGGGTCCTTGAAACGCGATCCAAAAGAACAAAGGATTTTGAAGCTCGTGTAGTACCCCTGATATTAACAATTCCTCTCCGTGATAATTTCACACTATTGAAAATAACTTTCGAAAATATTTGAAATATTTGTTTTGGCCAAATTATATATACTTAATACACGACCAAAACAATAATACATCTAACTTTATTTTTTGCTTGAATCAAAAAAAAAAAAAATCTATACCTACGTATTTTGACCGAGATTAAAATTTTTTGTCTCAAACCACGCATGCCTATGATTGCCCATCCGATATTTACGCGTGCACCAATATTATGCCAAGATATTTGGAAGTTCAACTTCATTATAGTAGATAAAATTTCGAATCAGAACGCAAACTTCTACACTGAAATTTCCACTTTCTCAAATATAATACGCGTGTAACATGGATAAATCCACATTGAAGATTTTCGGGGTTTTATAAAAAATATGTTGATTTTATCATTTAAAATAATCTATAGTAGGTAATTGTTACACATTTAGAATTTAACTTTTGATGGTTGTACATTTGTAGTGAGATTATATTTTTAACAGCGTGTTTTTACTATTGTAATATACACATAATTGTTGCGTAAGATGATAACAGTTTCTTCCATGGGCTCTGCCTGGAAAATGTATCTATATTTTTGAATTTAAAATAAAATGTTTAAAATTTTCGACTATATTTTTTCTTCTTATTTTTTTACATTTATATAGGCATGCATTTATGATTCAATCATTTGGAAACGTAGATATGACGTCGGTTATTACATATATAATATTTATGTATACACGTCAACGTATATACGCAAAGAGTATGACATAAATGTGAATTATTATTTTTCTTTACATACATTATTATTATTATTATTATTATTATTTTAAGTAATATCTGGAAGAGACGTACGAGAATAAATTACTTTTCAAAATTATAAATCATACGTTTTGATATGTTTCAATACAATATATATAATGTTTCATACTGTTTATGCATTAATCATTTTATTCTTCGGTTTTAAAGTTGATGTTTCAATTTTGTGTAAATACGTAAATCAGGGTACTAGTTTTTAAAAATGTTAACGTTTTAGGTTCTGGTTTGGGTTTTAATTTCTACTGAATATTGAATTTATTTAGGTAATAACTACTTATGAAAAAATGTTTTGTGAAGTGTAAAAAAAGAGAAGTCATACAAGAATTGATAAGACACCACAGACTCGATATTCTGCACGAACTAAAATTCTCTTATTTTCTGAATTAATATTTTTTGATATTTCCTTATCGTATTTATATTATAAAATGGAAAGTTTAATATCATAAAAAATATCAACTTGGTACGTTATAGTGATATAGTATCATTTTATCATAAATTTAATGTAATAACACTAATAACGTATGAATATTTTACATTTTTAATGTATTTCATCTGCGAATTATTATCATTGTCAACAGTTGTTAAGTAAAAATATATATATATTTATTTTAAAAATAAACTAGTTTAAAATCTATGTTAATACGATATCGAATAACAACACTTTTACTGTATATTGTTTACGTTTTAAACACTTATCGATTTTAAATTATTTACAGGAATGGCCATGTACAAGACGACCTATATGAAAGAATTCCAGTATCCTGAACACATACTAAAGTCTGACAATAATAATCAGTAAGTATATACATTGATCATTTACATATCACTAGCCTAGATCGAAAGATTTCTAAATCCATATTTATTTTTAAGTCAACGTATGTCAACCATCTTGATAGAATTTTTAAAACGTGCATTTTAAGCGAAAACTAGATGTTTTTTGTTCCTGTCAACAAAGTAAATAAATACAATTTAAAGTCGTTCTATAATATTGAATATTTATGTTAACATTATTTCAGACGATAGAATTACCCTTTACTATAGCGATAAATACAATATTTAATAACTATTTCATACTAGCGAACTTGGAAGTTTAAAGTAGGTACCTATTAAAGTATTTAAATTCACATTGAATTTTTCAAAAACATTCTAAAGCCGTTCTTCCCCATAAAAATGCACACACTCCGGATATTATCATTTTATTTTTCTTGTACAACTTTATAATAAACGTTTTAAAATTATTTTTCCATTTTTGAGTGCAATTTTGTAATTTGAGGACTATTTTTACAAAGTCCTGCAGATAACCTAAAGTCCTAATATAGCCTGTTTTTACAATTGTATTAATTTATTATTATAAGGTCAACTTATGCTAAATATTCCTTCCAACTTTAGTAGTGAGTTTTGGTATCCACTAAGTATTTTGCAAGATGAATCCATAAATAATTAAAACTAACTTTACAATTTTTAAACTAAATCGTTAAAAATAAAAATAAATAATTCGGTAATTTTTTTAAATTGAATTAGAAAATTCGATGTAGGTATTATAAATTATTACAAATGAGCTGATATTAAGGAAAATTGTTATTCTCAATGGAATTATATTATTAACGGTTAGTTTTGACAGAACATTATAATGATGAAGTCACTGCTAAAGTTTCAGCTAAACTAAACAGCATGTTAGCGTAACTGACAATTAAATACAATTTAGCTGGACATTGTAATAACAGCCATAAATGACGCGAGATACAATAAACAAAAGATTAAATGAATATCAAAGAAGTTATAAGTAAAATAAAATTTTTGATTTCACTGGGTTCTCAAACTATAATTGTAATATTTTATGAGCTAAAATTTATCACCTATTTTGGGAATCAATCGCTAATTTCAATAACTAATATCTCCTAAAATAAAAATAAAAATAAAAAAAGGGATTACTCTTTGACATATATCAAACATATTTTTTTTTTTCAAAAAATTCAGAACAGCACTGAACACGAGAAATAATTACAATTACGCGTACACCTAAATAACTTTAATATATTATTATTAATATACGTTTTTAATACTATATTATTTAATATACAATATAAAAATATTTCTGTGGGATTCTTATAGTACAATATTCTCAATAGTAAAATTTCAAGTTTAGAAGTGTTTTTGACGAAATTTAAAAACTGAAAAAATTATTTTATCTTCTTTACACGATTTAATATTTAGAATATAACGATAATAATAAATAATATGTATTTCTGAAATAATTATAAACTTCTTATTTAAGAGTCCATCCTAGATTCGTAGTGATACCGACACCCACCGATGACGAGTTCAAACAACTATATTCGCCTAATATCATACACAGGCAGCTGAGTGCAAATAAGAGAATCGAACCACCTTTAGAATATTCAAACAGTGTTCATCCAAAAGTAAGCATAATATCTAGTTGATAATATAGTTTAACTTCGAAATGTATAAGATTAGGAATACTTGATATTCTTTGGACCAAAAAAAAAAACTAAATAGAACACAGTTTCTACTATAAAGAACATTTTTTGTTTAAGTGTATAAGCATTTAATGTTGCATATATTTTATGACTTAAACCACAGGTTGGAAGTAAATTAATTTAATTTAGAAGAACCTGTTTTGGAATTGGTTATAACGCTAAAATTAAATTATCAGTATCCGAACGGAAATCTAAAAGTATGACTATTTGAAGTACTTCAATAAGAACTTGAATCTTTATTATTATAGGCGATATTATGCGTACCTATCAATACAAAGTCATTCTTTCTCTGTAGTTATAAATTTGCAGATTGGTTTGCAGTTTTTATCTATGTATCTATCGTCTAAATTTCTTTTCAATTAAATGTATGAAACACATCCCTGGTTCTTTTTATTTTTTCTTCTTCTTCTTCTTCTTTTACTTCTTCTTATGTAACTTTAACTTTCTTCGTCAAAGGATGATGCTCGTCCCTTCCATTCAGAATTTACTCCAAGTACTTCCATGTTATTCTTTTGTCAAACCATTCTAATTCATTTAAGGTCTTCTGGGTGGTTTCTTTTCTACTGGGTCACTTTCCTGTACAATACGTATATCATTGGGTTTGGGATTTGTTAAGCGTACGACTACTAACCATCCACTGTAATATTTTGACTCTAATAGTTTTCAGTATAATTTATTCCTAGAGAAATGATTTTGGCACAATATATTTTCTTATTTTCCAATCATTGTAGGCATATGAAAGAATTTCTTTTCCAATACTAAAATGTCCTTATATAAGATTTTTTTTTAGAGATCACATTTTTGCTTCATAAGTAACTACAGAGTGTTCAATTACTTATATAATATTTATCGTGTTTTCATCTCTCCCATTACACAGATCAACAACATATCTTCCATTTATAAATTTATGCCTCTGTCATTACCGTTCCCACTCCCCAGGTATTAGAATTATTCTACGATTTTGCTTTCATATCGTCCTATATATTTTGAGGTAAGACATCGTTTCTTTTTTTATCTTCTTTTAATTGTATGCTTAGTTTGTTTTATTCTCGTCAATACATTTTTACTACGTGTTGACGTGGATTTGTCTAGAGTCCGGACATTCGAGGAGTGACTTTAATCCATTCTCCGTAAGAAGTTAATCGTCCGCATAATAGGTGTATGGTCAAACTCAAAATCCCAAAAATTTTACTCTTTTATGACAACCTACATTCTTTGTTAAAAGTTCTGCTAATAGTAGGTATTATGTAAATTTACACTATTGAGACGATATGCCTTTAAAGATACACAAATCGTATCAATCGTCGTTATTGTCCAAAAATGTATAAAAATAATTTTAATTGACGTTTTTTCAATATTATCCCAATAATCGAAACTTCGTATAAACTGTATTCCAAGGTTCAAAATTTATTTCGGTATATAAATAGATTGCAGCACTTGACTTATGCGTAGCTGACAGACCGAAAACCCAACGTTCGGTTCTTTTAAATAAATACGTTTTAAACGGACGAGGGCGTGTTCCGGGCGTATATATTATCTATTCGTATGTTGTTTTTTTTTTTTCATTTTATCCTCCGGAACAATGAGCACAGAAGCCGATTGAAGTAAGTATACCTATACTTATATGGTACAGACATGGTGAATGGTTCGACAAACATGCACGACCGTTTCGACAGTCCAATTATTAGGTAAAATAAAAAAAGTAGAAAACACAAAGGTTTATCGTATTTTCCATTCATACACATATAATATATTCCAACGTTCACGGTTTGTTATTCAAAAGTTTGACGGAATAAGAGTGTAAATATTTGAAGAGCAGAACTTTGCCGACCATATATATATATATATGAGTATGTATATGTATATGTATGTATAAATAAATTCGAAAAAATAAATAAAATTACCGATGGGATATATTATACTAGTACGAGTGTCGGGCACTCGTCTCCTTTTCGTTCAACACAGGCCTCTGCTGCTGCTGCTGCTGCTGCTGCTGCTGCTGCTGATGTTATATTGTATCAAATTTATTTTAAATTTTAAAGCGACCGTACAAATAAATCCATGTATAGGTGAAAGGTGAAACAGGATTAAAGTCGCCATTTTTCAAAACAGTGCCGGGAGCTAAATATCCGTAGATCTTAGATATGGGTACCTATATTCAATTTTGGTTTAAAGGTTAATAATAAATTAATCAATGTATCCGGACTCGCAATAAAATTTACTCGGATGAAAGACTTTTTTTGATATCTTGAAAGTGGAAATCTTAGAGAATTCTTTTTCTCGATATTCTCGACATTTTGAAGTATAAAGAAAGAAAATGAAAAATTGTCCAAAAACACGTACTATTGCGTTGTATTTCGGAAAATAAATACATCGAAGACATGCAATTTATATCGAAAATTGAAGCATTGTATTGGTTATTCAAAAGTTTAGCCATTCTTTGACTATTTTATAGAAAGACTTTTAACCTTATTTATGTCCTCCATTTTTTACGCAATAAAATTGATAATTCTAGAATACTATGCAGGACTAAAATACATTACTATAAACCAATAATTTCTAGTTTGATTATCAGAATTTATAATAATAATAATTATATAATAATTAATAATTATAATAATTATTCGATTAGTACCTATATATATATATATATATATATATTAACATATTATGTTCTTATGGCAACCTAATAGTATAATTTTATAGGCATTGGGTAACAGTAAGGGCAAAGAAGCACTTTGTCGACCCCCTATCGAAATTTAAAAGTTTTTCCAATGCCAATCGTTTGTGCTCATTTGAGCTAGACCTTTTTTCTATAAGATACCCCAAAGGAACCAATAAACCGGTAGTCCCCTAAATCATAATTTCGAAGTTATTCCAAAGTCAATTGTTTGTGCATTTATGGTTGTGGTCCGACGTTTGTTCTATCCGAGGTGCCCCGAGGGGGGCAGTGATACAATGTACCCCCAAGTTAAAAGTTCGAAGTTCTTCTAATACCAATCGTTAGTTTTACATCCGAATGTGATATTTTCGACCGCTGGTTTTAATCCATTGCATTTAACAATGCCGATAATGAATCGACATTCATTGTCATCAGTGTAATATTTATACATATTATATAATAATACAATAATTTGGGTATTAGTTATTATCCAAAATATGAGATAAATATAGTTAAAAACGCACTGCAGTGTATCATTCTATACGAAATTTTTTTTTAAAACAAAATATTGCGGTGAAAATCAGAAATCCCATAGGTTCAAAATTACTATATAATGAACACAAGATACGTGACTTAAGAAAATTAAAATTGTTAACCACTAGATTACGCACTTTAATTTTAATCTAAAACGTTTATTTCTTATAGTTTCGAGATACCACTGAAGTTCATTATTTTAGAGTCTATTTGCTTACAATTATCAATTTTATGAACAATTTGAATATCGGAAATTTTCAAAAATGTCTATAAATTTTTTTTTAAAATTGTATTCATTCAGCATAATAAGATAAATGTATAACTACTCTGTGAAAACTTCAAGTCTATAGATCCATATTTTGCCCCCTAAATTTGAGTATATTTCATACAAAAATAATAAATAATAAAAATCTTGAAATTACAATAAAAATTGTTTTTAATTATAGTTGAAATAAAGAAGGTTTAACCTTGAATTAAATTTTCAGATCTTAAAAGTTAAAACTTTAAAATAACCTCAAAATCAAAAATTAGTACAAACTTGTGAAAAAATATTTTCAACGTCAGTATAGCACTAAATTACTTACTGTGTATAAATATCAACGTTTAAAATGATTATTTTTTGATATATGTAATGAAAAATTCAATTTTGATAAAATCATGTTTTCACTTTATTCCTATTTTCGGCAGTTCCTCCTTATGTAGATAAAATAAAAAAAAATGGCCTCTTCAAAATGCCATCTTCGTCAAATATTCTATTGGGAAACTGGTATAAATGTACGGAAATGGACCACAAGCACCCTTGCTCCGCTATATCACAACCATATGTACATGATTGTATGTACGATTTGCCTCTTGGAGCTATTGGAAGTACCGTGAAATTTTTTCGTGAAAATGGGGAAATGTTGAAAATTACAGCTAAACCGATGTAGAAAAGCCCAGTTGAACTTGCTGATTTTTTGCTTCTTGTGGCTGGGAACGTACAAATCTCTACTATACTTATATTATATTGTATTCATTATATTTATCTTAAACTAACTTGCGCACTAAATTACCAACTATCCTCTTCTGCGTGCTTGACGTTCACACTCGTTATCACTTGTCGTCTATCCCGCACACGTTCATCGCCATTGACTTTTCGTCATTGCCCGTCCATTCTTGACCGGAGTCCGCTCATACGCATAGCCACACTTCATCATTGAAGTTAATGTCCTTACTACGACTGGTTACCCACTCCTTATTTTTGATCTGAAAAACGATTTTGAGCAAAGTTTAGTGCCAAATTCAGTATCCACTAACCATGACGATAACTATAGGTATTTATTCATTATATCGATGAATAATATATGAATAATGAATAATATATCTTGTGCTATCGATGGAATATTTTCCTCTAAATCTCTTCCTGAATTCTTTCTACATGAAAAGTAGTATATAGAGACATGAAAAAACATATCACTCGCTCAGAAATTTTTTTCAAACTATATTAGTATATATATTTTGTTTCAACTTTAACTTAAAATTATTAAAAAAAAACATATTCCTAATTAATAATATTTAATTTCTATTATGTTTTATTGATTAATTTCATTCACGAACTATTCTTGACCGATTTTGTATATACTTTAAAATTTAAATACAACACAGTAAAGTTAATCTTAAAACATCAAACATATGAAATTCAAATATTTACAATTTTTTAATAAAAAACCATAATAATAATTATATTTGGTTATTTTATATATTATTAAGTCAATAGTTATTATAAAAAGTAAATTTTGTCGTGAAATAAAATAAAGACATTTGTTTTTAAAAGATTGTAAATTTCATAAAATAATTTAATATATTGTTACACGTACAAATTATTTATTAACATAAATTTAAATTTAATATAATATTCAGTTTTATCGACTTAAATTTATATTTTATTTTATTTATTCTCGACGTGCGTTGCGACTTATCGAAATTCGACTTACAGTAGGTAATTTATAAATATATATAATTTATGAATATTTATTTTTCCGCGCAATATTAATCTAGTTTAACTTAACTGAATGAAAAAAAAAATCGAAGTGTTGGATTTTCAATTAATTGAAATAAAATATACGAAAAATTCACTTTATTATAAACAGGTACAATTTTTAGAAACTGAAAATCGAGAATTTTTTTTTAATTGAAAAAAGTTAATTTATTATAAGTAAACACCAAATGAAATTTAATAACAATTTTTGTTCGAGTCGTAAATAATAATAAGTTCGATGTTTTTGGATTATCGTAGTGTTTTGCTACGAAAATTATAAATGTATATGACTAATGTACCTAGTTCGATATTATTATTATCTAAAATCTGTAATATAATAAGGTATTGCAGTTTTAAAAATTTCTGTTATTTATCACACTTTTTCCATAAATAGTGAAGATCTGGTACAATTCTAACACAGATCGGTTGAAACATATGAAATATACTTGTCCCTTATTTAATATAAAAATCTTAGAAAAATATTAACAGTCCTTCCACAATAAATTCAACTACATTCCTTTTTTACTTATCAAAAAGATAATATTATATTTACCCGGAAAAATAAGAATAAGTTTTCGTTTTTAACTGTCAATAGTAATTATAGTTGTTTTTTTATTTTTTTAATTTAAAATATTTTTTTTATACTTTGTAGCGTAAAATATATATGTATGAGACAATTGTCAGTTAAAATTTGATACTGTTTTTAAAACTTCAAGTGTTAAGTATGTTTTTTATATTTACCCGAATTTAAAAATATTGATTGGGGTCAAATTTAACAATTCATTAGAGGAATATTGTAAAAAATAAATTTAAATCAAGTTTATCTCTTAATTTATCCCCCTTATGAATATCATTTTTCAAAATTATTTTTTAAGTATTATCCAAGTATTTTTTACGCTGAACAAAATGATGCAAATAAAATTTTACGAAAGTTACTCTTTTGAAAGTGAAGGCATATTGAAGTTATGCGATTTTACAATATTATTATTATATGATGTTATTTTAAATTATTAAATTGAATAGAGCCTAATAATTTACAAATGTTAATCGAACTTTAAATCACAGGAAAAACATAGTTACAAAAAATTTAAATATTAAAGTACACTATTTTAAATTGAAATAATGTATGAGCTACATTTTTCTCAAGCCCTTTTTGTAAAATGTTTATTTTTTTTTAACTATTAATAATTAAGATTCAGGTTCAATATATACTATACGTTCTTTGATTTTGAAATTTGATCTATTCAAAAAAATGCTGAGTCATGTAAGTAATAACAGACTACAGGATAGATCAAGAGAGTTGTAAAATTTAATTTTAAAACATTAATTAGTAAACTTTTAAATTTGTATCGATAAATTGTCTTTAAATTGTATAGCTGATTATTCTTTAGATTGGTAATAAATGGTAAAAGTACCTATCAAAAACAGCCTAGTTATAATAATATAGTTCATCGAATTTTGAATATTAAAAACCTCCAATCATTTTAAGTGGTAAAAACACTAATTGGAGACTCAAAAATATGTTTGAATCATTTTCAATAATCACAATAAAAAATATATACATACATATGTATATATTTTATTTATTTTTAAAGTATTTTTATATTTTTTTAAAAAATTTGAGTAAAATACATACTCTGTAAAATTTCAAGTATTTAAAACTAATATTTTCAAATTTATAAATGAATGGCTATTATTTTAACCATTTTTTTTTATGGTTTTTTTCTGATGTGTTTAAAGTATCATGCTGAGAAAACTTTGTGCCAAAAAATAAGT
>JAIPRL010005931.1:0-29682 GCA_025469235.1 Pemphigus obesinymphae | reverse complement strand
AATTAGTTTCAAATTTTTTTTCCTAGGTTCGATATTCGAACTGAACTATTTTGTGTTTAGTTCGGTTCGAATATTTCCAATTTTGAGTTCGATTTTCGAACCAAACCGAACACCCCGGGTTCGGTTCAGTTCGGTTCGAAAATCGAACAGTTCGTAACATCACTAAAAAGAACCTACAAAAAAATATGCGTATAAATATAGGTAAACAGGTGATTCGCCAAGCACGATCCCCTCAGTTTTTTTAAACATTTTATTGTAGTTGTATATTTTATTATTCTTTATGTAGATATATATATGTTTAAAATAAAATTTTACTCATCTTACTGTATGAATATTGTGACGTTTAAGTGGGGTTTCAGAAAACGTTGATATAATAAAATCATCATTCGATCTATAGTAAAATACAGTTTCTTAGTTATTGTAGTCAATTATTAAATATATTTGTTCTAAATATGATCTAAAAATAATTTTTTATTAAATAAATGCTTTGATTTTCTTATTATAAAAAATAATTGACAAGTTAATTTTTTATTTCATCTGTCAAAATAGTACAATAGTAGAAATAACAGTACTAGATGTAAATATATTTATTATTGATAATATTTAATTTTATTATCATTTTGTCTCTAAAAATCCTAGGCTATAATAAAACCAAGGCACGAACTCGTTGTGTAGTTAATATATTCAGAATTTTTAGTGATTATTTAATAACTTTAGTCCTAATTGATTATATTTTTACATAATTTTTAATAGAATTTTGCATTTTATCTATACTTTTTTCATGTTATAGACATACTTTGTCTAAAAGTAAAATACCTGTTATCACTATATACACGAATAATAGAAAATTACATTGTATAAATCACACGAAAACGAATGAATTATCTTATAATTTCGAAAAATTATGGATAATTTTTTTAGGTCAAGTTTTGCAGGCTATTTTTTCATTTCATATATCTGGGGAATTTTTAGTATTATTTTTAATTGTTTTCAAATATTTTTACAGTTTTTACGGAATTTTCGGTATTTTCGAGGTCATTGGAATTCTATCTCCAACACTTAAAATAATAATATAGGTATATGGAGTGTAATACTTATATAACATGATTCCAAAAAAAACAATATTCCAAAGAGGTGTTTGACCCCTAAGCTTCTTGACGACTATGCCATAGTTATAGTATATACGTATATTATGAAGTATCCTTGGTTTCGTCCGAAACGATTTCGAGTGCAGAATTCTCTGTTTTTATTTTACAAACTTTTGATGCGGTTTAACTCCGTGACACTCTATGTGGCTTTCATATTATATAGATATATTAGACTTTTGAATTATTTTTTTTTTATTTATCCCGATAATGTTATGTAAACATGTTTTTTTTGTGCTTTTTGTTCGGCTCTCTTTACATTATCGCGGACTTTATCTATATAGAAAGTCGAAAGTTTCTCGCTAGACGGATACGGATTTTTTTTTTTTTATTTACACTGTAAAAAAATCCCCAAAACAAATTATATATATAATATATATATATATACTTCTCAAATATCTATTTTGCATACATAATATATTCTCGTAGAAACTTTAATCGAAAATCGGAGATTAAAAAACTGTTCGGGTATTGCTGTTTTTCTATCATTATATTTGAAAATATGATGTACCTATATATTTTGTAACGCTGGACGATTAGACACTTATACAATTATACTACTTTTGGTCCAGATGAGGAGATTAAATTGTTTATTTCTTAACAGAATATTCACACATGGCGTACGTATGTTATCGTTTTAAATAATTCACACTAGCTATTATAAATCAACGTACTTGGAAAAATAAGCTAGTTATAACTTACTAACGAAGAAATCATACATAATATTTATATTAAAAACCATTTTCTGAAATTAAGCTATGTTATTAATTGTTTTTTCTATAATATATTTATTTATTATTTCACGTCTTTTTACCTCTATATGATTTAAACCCTTTCACTGCTGGACATTAAAAACGAAAGCACCTGCCCTGTGTTGGTTATTTTTAATGGTTCAAAATCATAATTTATCACCCAGTATAATTGATATTCATATAATAAGAGAAAATAAATATAAAAACATATCAAATGAATACTTTCCAAGTAACGGTCAAATTTGTAATTACCATTCAGAGGTTACAGAAACAAAATTTATCTTATAAGTCACGTTTATCAGGTATAACGACACCTAAATTTAGTTTTAAAATACAATTTTAATATTTGAAATACATAGAATGAATATATTAAATAACGCCTTGTTAAATGTAAACCGACTTGTGTTTTAATCGCATATGATATGACGTGTATTGCTTTGCAGAGATCCACTCGAAAAATGAAAATAAAAAATATTCACTCATCTCAGGGAATATTATTGATAGCGTTTTTATAATTGTATACCGTCGAATTGGAATATAATTCCCAATAGGATGACATATATTTTATTTTTCCATGACGAATCAATTAATTAAAATGTTCATTGACGTCTATGCACGTTCACAGCGCACAGAAAATGTTTTTCTTTGACATGTATACATAGGTCCACGGTAGCGATGGAATAACAAAGATATGTCTGCTAAAAAACAATGATCTAAGGTTCAAGGTCAGCATTAACTATAGGGATCGCATGGAAAAATTATCCAAGTACAGTGAATTTCATGGCAATATACTATGTTAATGAAAATAATGATCCAAGTTGAAAAATGTTTCAATTTATACTCATGTGTTGTGTTGCAGTATTTAAGTAAAAATTAATTTCAATATCTTTAACTGGTATTAGTTATAGAAAATATCAATGAATAGAACATCTTGCTCATATTGATATCTCTTGTTTTAAGCCCCACGAAGTCTTACTATCAGAATTTTATTCCTGAAAAAAAAAATCCCCGTAAGTTATTTATTACTTCATAATTTTTCGGCATCAATACTTATGCATTATATACATAGGTACCTATTTTAAATTTCAGAATAATTCTATATTTTATTTTCAAATTGTAACCGCATAAATTAAATTTGATAAAAAAAAAAATACATTTTTATTTATTTATATAAACGGGCAAACCCCAAAACACAAGCTAAAAATATAAAGAAAACATGCAATTAATATAAAGTATTGAATAATGTATAAAACGTTTTACTTTAAAATTTAAAAAAAAGTGTCAATATTTGCTGTTTGCATGAGACGGACTACAGGTGAATTTTCGAGGAAATTAAAATAAATCATTTTATATAAAATAATAAAGCCCAGAATACCTATTAAAAAATAAAATTGTTATAAAATATTATGCACAATATATTTGACGAGATTTTATTTAGATTGATGTACCTACCTAACTATACGTGCCTATTGATTAACATTAAAATGCGCATTTTTGAATATTATAGGAATATCGAAAAACAAATTGTTTTTTCCACGAGTATAAATTCGTACGGGTTTTCCCGGTGGCAGAAATTAGAGAGGATTAGTATAATATATTGCTCTGCAGTCTGCACCTATTTGATGACATATTTAAGCGTTTGATGGATAGATGCCGTTTTGTTTTTTATTCCACTCAATAATTCGAAATATCGCACGAAACCCCCCCAAAACGATATATTATTGCTAAAAGCCACAATAATAATAAGTCATCGTTATTAATCGTTCTACATATATATATATATATATATATATACCATGGACGTTGTTTCACGACCGGATTAATAATGGCGTAGGATATGGCTGGTCGTCGATAAACAAACTGTAGTTTTAAATTTCAGATAAAATATTATGTCTTTCATAAATCTATCAAAGCGTGTGTATACGTGGACTTTTCTATTATCCGTTTCGTTTCGCATTGGAACGTAATACAGATAAATCGGTCCCATACCACTAGTACGGTCGTCTGTAATCTTGGCAAAATCTCAAAAACCGTTCGCAGAAAACTCTGATTCATATCTATTCTATTCCGTCGTTAAATGTATATACGGGACTTTGGACGATGACCATACTATACATTTTATTGTTCCAAGACAAATTATTATAATATTCAACGTGGTGCGTGACTCTGCATACCTACATTTATTTCATGAATACTTCATTCCAGAATCAATTGTCATATTGTCAGCAACATTGCATATGGCTGAGGAGGAGGATAAAGTAGAATTTCAATGAATTTTTAGATATCACAGAGCCACGGAGGAAATGATTTATAGAGGTATACTCTAACATAATATAAGTTCATAACACACGAATACGAATAAATTGACTTGATAGTCAAGAGATGGACAACGCGTAGACTAGTTTACGTGTTATTTAGGTAAATCGTTTAAGTATGAATGCAATAATATCCTAAAAGATGAATACGCTGGTAAAAAAATAACCGTATTTAACCGGAAAAAAAGTCATTTTTAATTCGAGAAACAGTATTGTCCAAATAGTCAGTGAAAATGTACATTGTATTATTGTCAGGGACGCGGCGAAGTTATTTTTGTAGGGGGAGTGTAGTGAGGTGGATTTTACCGACGATGTATTGACCTTTTTCTTTGCTTATCAACTAAATAAGTAAATAAGCCATGAAAAAAGTCACTCTCCCAATGATTTAGTCGACAGTCTATTTGGCCGACTGAGTTAACTTTAGGGAGGCAAACAGCTCCCACGTTTCCCCCCATAGTTATGGCTCTGAGTATTGTGCTATGTATGATAGTGAAACTAGGAGAAAATCGAAGTCGAATAGATAAGTATTAGAAACACCGTTTTAACTATTTAGTTATACGGGAGATTACTGAAGACGAGTTAATCTGACAACGATGAACTACCAAGTACTAGAAAAGGTTTTAGAAAGAAAATTCACTATGGAAAAAAAATACAATGATAGACTTAACGAAAGTATAGGATATTATGTACTTATAGGCACGAAAGGATTAGTAGGATTAACTGTAGGAAGACATATTAAGGACAAACTACAAAGAAACACCACGATTAGGGTACAATTTACAACAAATTGTCAAAAATCGAGGATGTGATTTGTGTTTGGAAATGAAAAGGAAATAGTTACGAGTATAACAATAAAATTACAAAAAATACGAAATTGCTGCAAACTAATCCATAAAATATAATACCGATAATCAGAAGAAGTTTATTAAAGCGTTTGTAAAGAACGCAATGATTCAATTTAGAATAGTAGGCTTATAATAATATACAATAATAATAATAATAATAATAATACAAATATTGCATTAAATATAATTTCAACAATTTGGAGACTTTCTAATTTTTTTAAATGTTTTAATAAGTCATCATATCTGAAAATCTATTCCTGATTCGCCAAATCACAAATATAGAACTATGTTTCAAGTGTCAGACTAATTAGTGATAATTGGCTCTGGAAGAAAACTCCAAAAATAAAACCAAAAATTCTCCAAAACATAAATTAACCAATACAGTTTTGAAACATTTCCAACGAACAATATAATAAACAAATAAATCAATTGTATAATATTTTGTTATTATAATGTTATATTTAGGACTTATTGCGGCTTAACCTAATGGTCACCAGTTTAATGAAGTAATGTTATTATTATAATATTTAAAATTGATATAGAAGCATTAAATTCTCAATGCCTTAATATTAATACAATATTATTTTTATTTTTATTTTTTGTAATAATTAGTATTATATATCTATATAAGGTCTCACATCACCAACTACTGTAATTACTAAATTTATTATAATAAAATATCAATAAATATAATACCTACTTTCAAAGTATTTATTTAAATTGGGAAAATAACATTACTCTCCCCCTAAATATAGTTGAAAATAAAATAACATAATATTATGTACTCATACATTAATACAATTTACACTGAAGGAGAAATAATGAAATAATTTTTTTAAATGTGATTGAACCTTAAAAAAGCATTTAAAATACTATTCATACAACTTGTAAAAAGTATTCAAAATACTGTATTAAATACTTCCAAAAAAAGTATTTTGAAAATATTCGGAATACTACCCAAGTCTGCTATATTCACCTTCTAAGGATGAACGTAAGAAGTTAAGAAAAACCAATATTATCAAACATTATCTTGAACTTTTTCAATCAAATCTCACGAAACATCAAACACTTATATTTTTTAATTTAGATATATACATAAGTAGGAACCTACTAATAATATTATTATTAATCAATTCGCTAAATTTGTAATATTCGTTCGCCGTGCAATATGTCTACAAATATATTATATATATTTCGTCCACACACAAAAAAATATAGCTGAAAATGACAAATTGTACTTGTTACCAGTTAAAAAATCTACTATTTATTACATCAACAATACTTTATCATGATTACAATATTTTTATCACAATGATATAAATATCATTAGATCGACAAGTTTTTTAAATTTCACAATAAATTGTCAATATGATAATAACTATTATATCCGTATACAATAATAAAAAGTATATTACTTTTGATATACATTTTGTTAAAACAATAATTATTTTATTGTCCTAACAGTTAATTTAAAACAAATGACAATATTGTTTTGTTAAACTCTTCACTTTATACGACAATATTGACAATAGATATTAAAAATAAATGTTTTTTTTTTTCAATGGCACGTGGTAATAATTATTATTATTGTAGTTTATATATAGGTAATGTTCATCGGCGCGGAAACGATGATATTATTTTTCGAGTCGTTGAAATCGAGTGCCGCTGCGATGCGTTTACGCGAGATAAATTTCAAACACTCCAATTTTTGTTTTGACAGTTCTATACAGTCTTCTCCAGGGTACACTATATATACAGGTATAGTGTTCGAAACTCGGAACAAATAATTTCATAGAGAAATAAATATTTGTACGGCGAGTGGGAATGTGTCACAAATATAATTTCCCCTCCGCCGGTGTCAGAACTTTCATTTTTGAGAAGGTCACATATTGTATACCTATATATATAACAGTGTGGTTTGCAATGTGTTTAGATAAAATTCATTAACTTTATCAATGGTGTGACCAAATTACACACACATGCTGAACAAATGATATATAACTCTATAATTTATAAATAACAAACCTGCCAATAATCAGCATCATCTTTATACAGATCATTCTATAGACAAATTAATAATATTATCTTTTGTCTAATTCTAGATAATTTAAAAAACGACAATCTATAATCTACTACTATCTTATATTCTTAAATAAATAATTATTTATCTAAATATAAAATAACAATATATATATATTATAAACAATTATTATATAAAAAAAGAAAATGTGCCTAGAACATTCAATAAAGATTATAGGTATGACAATACTAGATTCGACGGTAAGTCGTCATCGGGTTTGTTTCCTATTATTATTATACGGTGGCGGCTCGTGGGCTTTGAAAGTGGGAGGGCAATTAAAAACTATTAATTTTTTAAAAGCATAGAATACATTAATAATTATGTACTAATTTAGAAGGTATGTATTAAGCCAAAATATAATAAATATAAATTTATAAATACGTTTTACAAAAACTGAACATTTCAAAATAGTAAAACTTTTACGTTTTATACTCAAAGTGTAAGGGTCCATCTTTCATTTCACTAAACAGGTAGTCCAAGTGGTTGTATTTCAATTTTCTGTGAATATGATACTGAATTTTTATTTACTATATTACAATAATATAATATACACCAATAATAAAATAATAAATTAAAGAAATAATAAGGAAATATAGAAATTATAGAAATGTGCACGCGTCACGAACACGTACACGGTAAACACACATTTACGTCGTGGTCCACATTATTACCGAATTTTCCCTCCTGTGTTTTTGTATTTTCATCGTATATAGTTATGGCGGGCGATTGTCAACGTCGCCCAAGCGCCGAACGCTATTCGGTACTCGATAACCGCGCAAACGAATAATAGAACGAACTAAGATAGTATGGACTTATTCTGTGTCGAATTCGCTCTTTGCAAAACTGCAAAAGACTCTATAGTCTGCTGAATGTTGACCATTTTATATAAATTGTCTTGAGTAGTGACTTGAGTATTTTTTCCATAGATTTTGTAGTAAAAATGTACAGCAAAATATTGAGAATGCCAATAATATCGAAAATACCGAGATATCAAAAAATAACGAATATCAAATAGTATAGTATTATATAAATAAATTATGTATTATAAAAATGTGTGGAGTAATCCATCAGTGGTAACGGCGCCAAAACGTCCTAGAAAGTGTATTTAGGTATAGGTATGCTTAAAGATAATATTTACAACCATACCGGTAAATGCGGTTGTTGTGGTTATGGTGATTGGTAACACAAACGTTGATGATAATGGAAAAAATTACTAGATAAGTATAGGCTCTTAATATTAATCACACACTAACCACGTATAACCAAACTAAACCACGACTGGTACACAGATAACATCTCGAGTATTGTTATAGGAAATATCCCAACACTCCCAACTCTACCTTTATTGTCTATGGTCTAAATAAAAAAACACGCCATATTATTCATTATGGTATACGTTTTATTATGACTTATATAGATAATTATCGTATATATAGGTTGAAAAACCATATTAAAAAAGCATTTGATTCTAATATTATTATACAATCATCGCATATACATTAATAATGGGCGATGTTGTGGTCACACTGTTTTGAGTTGTATCCCTGATATCAGAGATGGATCATTGATTTATACATTGGTGCAGGAATGCACTATTTGATCGTAGAATATTATAATTTGTGATGTTTAAGCACAGAATAGATTAAATCGGAATGGACACCCTCTCGGGCGGCTATGCCTGCTATTTTAATAAAGGTATTCAGTGTGGTCATGGAATGGACGTCAATTGGTTCAGTTTAATGGTACGTACATTATAACGGTTACGGCTCGATAACGTTGTCGTTTAATTTTATCACGCAAATTATAACGGACGGTGTAACCACAGTGTACCATAATTAATCTGAATACACTTAATTTTTTGTCACAAGACTAAACAAAACATTGAACTATACTTTCAAAATGTCGCACCTACCTCCTGGAGTCGAAGCCATATATATATATATATAATAATGCGAGTACTTTCTTATCAGTGTCCGGTGTGATTTAAGACTTACGTACCTACTATTGTAAAATCTTGTTTTTTTTAAATTTTTATTATTAGTTTTTACGATCGGATAAACTGTGACGATTGCATCGATTTGTTTCAGCAGTAGTATGTACGGCGACGTGAACATATCGGCCATACTCGATTCGTTCAGCGGCAGTTACGACAAAAGAGTAAGACCGAATTACGGAGGTGAGTCAACACGAATCATATCTATATACACTTTATAATATTGCCTATTTATTCATAATGATTATTCCATGTTCTTCTATAATTGTTTTTCGATATGACATAAAAAATATTATACTATATCGATAATATAAGTACATAATACCATCCCATCTCCCTCGATATTTAAAGAGGTTAGCAAATAATATAACAGTATCATACTTCACGCAGTAGTATCAATATAAGTAATATAAAATACAGGATAATTTAATAAGGATAATACTCCGTACCTACGCAGCATAATAATTTATTTAACGTAACACTTATAGACGCGTATAATCGTAAATGTATTCACATTTATTTTCATTTTTGCTCACTCTCTCTCTTGGGATAAATTAACAATTTTAAAATCTTTTCTTATATCTTTATATATATATATCTCACTCACTAGTCCAAAATTCATCTCTTTCTCCATATATTATTGTATACAATATGTCGAGTGCAAAATTCAATAATATCGAGTAAATTTTTTTGTAATATAATACACTCGTCCACACCAGGTACTACCTACCTAGATAGCACGAAATTCATAGTTAAAAAAAATGTTTGGTAAACAATTATTAAAATATATTATACACCTAATATTATAAATAATTGTTAAATTAAAAATATTTTTCGGACTGAAATTATCCTGATGGAACACTGTTGGAACGCTAATTTGAATTTCTTAAAATTTTTAAAGACGTGTTTTTAATTTTTGTGCTATCCGGATAGCTACCAACCATTATTTTGTTTTCAGTAAAAATGTCCAAGTGCAAAAATGGTTATAATTAAAACATGACCTAAACATAAATGGCCAAAATATACATTTCATATACTTCAATTAAAAATAAAATATTTTGATCCGAAGTAGAAAACCGAAACATTGGACAATTCACTATAAAACAATTTCTTTTCTTTTTAATTTACTATTTAGTTTCTCTCTCTCCAATCTATTGATACACTTGAACAAATACGATATGGAAGAATGAATATTGTGGAAGAAAAACGTTCATATTTTTTTCATTACTTGTTAAACTAAAATTGTGAAAACAGGATTAATTATCATAGATATGATATGATAAACGAATCGAAAATTCATTTTTCTACCACAATACCTTTATCGATAAAATGTATAAATATAAATTATATATTTATAATTTTAAGAACTAATTTATGTTTTGGCCATTTTCTTCCTATGGATCTTTTTATAATCACAGGATGTTTTTTTCTCAGATATTTTTACCTAAATATTCGTAATATAATAATAAATATTTCTATAATCCATAGTTATATAAGACGCATAAACGCACTGGCACTGTTATACATATTTTCTTTAAAATAATTCAGATCGCGGATGTTTCATGTCGGATGTTTCGATGTATGCGTATATGCGTTTCTCAATTTTCCATCAGATAAACGATATGTTATACTTGTTTTATTATAATATAAAAGTATGTATTTTACGTATGAGTTTAAAGTTTAGATGTGTGGAAACAGACGCTTCTACGTGGAGATAAAGAAACTTTTTCGATGTCCTGTTTTACTCGTCTAAAATTTAACTTTAAATTACTCAAAATATACGTTATCCTTATATCATAGGTAAAACAACGTTCTCTCGATACTTTATACATAATATGATAAAAAAAGACTGGGCAGATTACTTTTATTTAAAAAAAAATCTAGTTAAGTTAAGTCAATAAAAAATAGAACAATCACTAAGTTAAGTTAAAAGTTATTTAATATTGTCTTTATAATATCTGTTTTACTCAAGTTAAATATTTATTAACATTAAACAAAAATAACGTTTTAGTATACAAATAAATAAAGGTATAAAGTTAAAATAAGGTATAATATAAAAAAATAAAGGATTGATAAGTTGACGAGACGATGTGAAACATTACATATGTCTGCATATAAATACATAGGTATACATAATAATTATATGGTAATAATAGAAACATTTTCTAGTGAAGATCCACAATTGTACGGTCATGGGGTAAAATATTATTATCACAATCAAATGATAAGAATAACAAAATATAATGTATATATTTTTGTGTGATAACCTTTTTTGAATAACTTAACATTATCAAAAATATAACGAATTAAGTTAAAAGTTATTTAGAAATGAATTTATAATTTAACTTTTAATCGTGTAACTGCCCAACCTTGATAATATATACTATGAAATATGCCTATTAAGTTCAATATTTTTAATATCTTTAATAAAATTTCATTCAAAACAACGGAACACTATAATATTTTTTAGAATGTTAAAACTAAACATCAAGTATATCAAAATATAATCGAATACCAGATTAATATTAATAGTATAGGTATCAATATTATAACCAACGACCCATGGAAGTACATAGAGTACTTATATAGGTACAAGCCCCCCCCCCCATTAATAATTTTAATTCCAATAAATTAATTAAATAATTAAAATTCGATGTTAATTAATGCTAAGAATCAACTATTTAACTGTATGTTGTCTTTTATTTTTTTTATATATTCGTTACCAATACATAATACATTTTCTTATCGTTTATCAGTGCAACCTATTAACAAATAGTCCGTTTGAAGGAAAGATATGAAGATTAATTATCTGTATCAAACGATATAATCAGCTATCCCATATATCTGTAATTTTGTGTTGCCAGTTTCGAGTTTGTAAAAATCGAAATTAATAGTTAACTTGTTCATTAAATTTATTATCAAGCTGCTAGTAATTATTTTATTAAAACACTGTTTAAAGTTAAAATAATTATTATATTTTATTTTTGAAGTACATTGGAAATCATTCAAATTATGTTTTATGGAAATAAACATTTGCCCATACATATACAGAATACGTTTCGATTTGAGTCACCTAAACGGTCTACACCTCAGTAACAATTTCAACAATTTCTTAGTCCTAAATTATATCTATTAACCTATAATGTTTGAAAAAATGTTTAATCCGTTTCACTAAAAAGTCAACTGGTATATTTGGTTTACAGTATACTTTTGTGTTTTGATTTATATGTACATTGTACATGAATAAAATAATGAGGATGGAGCCGGTGGAGCTACGAGCCGGTGTACTTTCAAAAAGATTACCTCGATTTTTTTTCTGATTTAAAACTACAGCATCAGCTTAAGTAAACATATTATTATAATATATAGTGTTAAATCCATCATCCTGTATAAAACACGTGGTGTGTGCGTGTATGTTTACCATAGAGTAACGAATATAATATAGTAAACGGGGACCTGTATAGTAACATGATGTGAGCAAAATATTAACGCGTTAAATGTGACCAGTTTAACAGAAGTACAAATTGTTTGTGCTTGTGAATTGTGATTGGTATCAACATAGAATAAATATTGTTTGGTGAATTAGGTTATGTTTGAAAACGATCTCGGAAAAATCGACATATCTATGGCAAAAGCCCGCTTGGATTTCAACAGTTTGGGTAACCGTTACGATAAATTTTAAACGAAAATATCTGGTAATTAGTTTTCTCATAATTGGTCGCACTAAGCGTTTACATTTTCAATGCTTCACTGATATATTCGTATGATAAGGGGGTTGGTGTTTACACATTTTATATTACACACGCTGAAATTGTAACATAAAACCACTGCGCATACGTATAAATAGAAGACGTCAAATTATTTATAAAATATACTTTGGTAATATGATGAAATTCGCGCAACAAAAGACGGATCAGCGTTAGCAGAACATACCTACAGCATTTAACACGTATCAATTTATTTTCTTTTTACGGGTTTTCCGGTATTTCATTTTGTACATTTTTTCCTCTACGACTATATTATTATTATCATTCTCTATTTTTCGAAGAATGTTTATTCATTATACGTGTATAATAATACTATCCGCGTTATCTCCGGCTCCGTTTCCCGCCACATATTCTTTCTCATGACCCACCGACAACTGCCGCTGTACAAAAGTCATCGCTCGGGCAGCAGTTATCTCGGCGTGCGTGCTTTTGCGAAATCGTAACCGAGCGGATGAGAGGATAAACAGATGATGTTATACTCATTTTTATTGTATATATTATCCGCAAGAATCGATTCAAATTCGATACTTATTTATCATGCACAGGGTGTCCAACAAACATTAGACCAAACGTATTCTCCGAATAATTGTAATGTTGTTCCATAGTACATAAATAATGGTTCACAAGCCTGAACTGGTGCACTTGAACGATTATATTACATCTAGGTATTGTTATTTCGTATTCATAAAATCGACGCTAACAATAATTAATCAAGTTCGAAAAATGATTCTCAATGGTGTTCTCGAATGTCCAGGGTTCGTGGAAAAAAATGTACAAGTCATATATTTCCGGTTGCAATTGTCGTTTTTTGAAATTGAGTGGAAATTAATTTACTTTTGTGACATATTGCCTTTGCAGAGTATACGACCTGAGTGGTATTGCTTTTCTATGATTACCCTACCGACGAAGATCCGTTCACATAAACCCCCGTAAAATAAAGTATTTATGAAATTTTTATAGCACACGCATAAATAAATAAAATATTGAAATTATTATTTGTAAACAGACTGAATAATGAATAAAATTATTTATAACTTACACATAACTATAAGTAAATACAATAAAATATAATTATAAAATGCATGGTTATATAATATTGTATAACCCATAAAATCAATGTTCGGAAAAAATGTCCACATGAAAATTGGCCAGATACAGAAATAGCTTACGAAAAATTTATTTGAATACAAAATTCTTAAATATTTCATTATATATTAACTATTTTATTACATTAACAAGCATTAAAAACATTAGCAATAATGTATATATAATGTAATAAAATTCAAATAAGCATAACATTTTATTTTGGGAAAAAGTAATAAATAATAAATATTAAGTATCTCAAAATGTTTAAAAATTGATAATAATTTTTTCTACTTGTTCCATGCAGTTGTTATTTTCAACAAAAACGATATAGTTTTATTGAACGTGATAATACGATTTTTTTATTGAAAAATTAATCATTATTGATAATTCTGATAAATCTTAATCTTCTATTTTTAACATTTATTTATTAAATGATAATATTTAAAACACAATACATATTATATCTTCTTCTTTGTAAAATATTTATGTCAGGCTAATTTTTTTTTCAATTTCTTTTAAAAAATACACGATTTATTGAATTGCCAAAAATTGTCTGCGTCGGTCTATTTACATTGCTTTGTGTGAGTATTTTGTATCTGGCTATATTTATGAGGGCTTTTTAACGAAAATGAGATTTTATTATATTCATTCTCGACTAAAGGAGAGATAATATTCTTAAAACATTTCAAGAAAGTAAAATAATATTTTAATACCGTTTAACGGACAAATTAATTTTAGGTTTTAGG
The DNA here is from genome assembly GCA_025469235.1 of Pemphigus obesinymphae. Lineage (NCBI taxonomy): Eukaryota > Metazoa > Arthropoda > Insecta > Hemiptera > Aphididae > Pemphigus > Pemphigus obesinymphae. The sequence goes on along the minus strand of JAIPRL010005931.1, from coordinate 14,953 downwards.
ATTTGATAATTATAAGTAAAGTTACCTATAAAAATACATCATTCTAGCTATAATGAAAAAATCCTAAAAATTACTTACATACACATTTTTCATATCAATTTTTTATAATACCCATTCAAATATCGGGGAAAAACTATAGATTTGAAATTTTTTACCAAAAACGTAAAAATATTTTCAAAATATTTTTTCTCTATTTATAGGACTACTTATAGCAATATAGCAATTTGAAATTTTAAAGTTTTTTCGTCATACAATAGAACATTTTAGTTATTACCTACTGTAAAGATCGTATTACCGGGACCTCTCATAGAATCGTTTTATCGAAAAAAATTATTTATAATTCCTTTCAAATTCAATATATTTCCACCACCTTCAGTATCCGACCCAAGCGAAGCTTCCGGCCCCTATTGAACGGGAGGTTTTTTTTTTACTATTTTATCTTAGCTATGTATTGTATAGTGTATATTTTATATTTTTTCTTATATTTTTTTTTTTTAGAGTGGGGGGGGGTCATCCGAAAATAATCTGGGATATAATAATTCATCAAACACCGTGTGGTTCGTACAGGATTTCGGTCAAATCTTTGCCAGACACACTGTATAAACTTACGTATACGTATAATAATATTAATAATAATAATAATAGTATAAGTATGATGACGATGCGACAGTGCTGCCGGTGTGCCAGTCGCGCACGATGCCGGCGCAAAGCTGCTGCAGTGCCACCCCAATTTCGACTATGGTCCGGGCGTGAGAGGAGGATGGTAGTGGTTGGTTTATCGGGTGGTATGGTGTGAAAGGGGGTTAAGGGTGTGTACCCTTCTTCCATATATATATATATATATATATATATATATATTCATCATATAGGACCCGATGGGGCTGTGCTAGGGCTAAACTAGAAACGGCATATATATATATATGTACAATGTTACTTACAGAGTGGTCTGGGGAATCGGAAAAATTTTGAAACGAAAAGTATAAAATGAAAAATAATAATTTAAAAATAAATTCCCAATAGTGGAAACCCTGCTCCTCTACACGAATCCGATTTGTGAAAATTACATTTTGAAAATTACAACTTAAACCCTTCCTATACCCATATAAATATACATAAATATATACATATATATATATATATATATATATATATATATATGGACGGTTCCCGGGTAAAAGGGAATAAGTACAAAGACACTACTTTGGGGAAACTAAAAGAACTGTCAAAAAAAGTTCAAAAGTTAAAATTGTTTATCATGCCAATCGATGTAGATTATCAAAATCTACATAAATTAGGAATAAAATTTTTTTTTTTTAAATGACCTTATTCCCATTTACCCGGGCACCATCCATATATATATATATATATACTTATAGAAATAGGACAGATACGCGTCACATTAAGGAGTGTCCACTTTAATAATAATATATTATAATAGTTCTGCGAGTATATCATATCAATAATAATAATAAAAATGATAATATGGCTATTTCTTCCACGGTCTTCTTTATCGTATAAAATTATTCCTATATATAACTGCGGGGACGAGCGCGGTAGACAAAACGTTCTTCGAGTCCGTGAAAAAAAAAATGAAAATAAAAATCACATGCCGAAAATTCTCGGGAATTCCCCAAAAGTCAATCTTAGACACAATGTATCCTATCCATCCACCGGAATTACCAACTACAGTTTAAAAATTTCCCGTTCCCTTGGACCACTCTGTATTGTTATATATATATATATATATATATATATATATACGTATATCTAGAGAAAATCGTGGTGGCAGTGAATATAATATATAGTACATATATATATATATATAGCAGTGGACTGTTACCATAAAATCAGGGGTGACCGGAAGAGGAGTGGTATCCATGGGAGGTTGATAGTAGTGAAACGGGGGGGAGGGGTGTGGGCGTGTAAACTCGGCCATCATCTCTCTCTCTCCCGAAATCGATTTGACCTGTAGCGCCGTGACGCTATTTTCGATTTCAGCGGCGGCGGCGGCGGCTCCTGGCTTATTTTTTTTTTAGGCTTAAACACGCCCGGGAACACGATATATCTCTAACGGAGATATTGTTCATAATATATATATTCCATCTAATATATGCGTATATACAGTATGGGAAGCTGAGATTTTTATGCGCTAATAAAACGCCGAGAGAAAGCGGTATTACATACGAAAAAAAAAAAAAAAAAAAAAATACAAATTCGACTCATGCAAATTAAAAATTTATAAAGTACAAACGCTCGTGTTTAAATCGAACGCTGTCCACGTCGGTCTCATAGGGGACAAAAAAATCATATTCCATTTGATCCGACGATTCGACTCGCTATGTTTATTCATCATATTTTTTGGATGGAAAACCACTGATCGTTTTTTGGGATTTCATTGATTCCTTTTTTTTTTTTTTTAGGTAAAAAGATATATCGACTCCCTCAATAACATTTGACCACTACAAATAGATCTAAAACGACTTATCGATTCGGTCACCTATTTTGTTACTTACCTGAAATTTGTTATTCGCACCACACAGTATATATATATCTATCCAAACACCGGTAAAGCACGGTCATTTGTGCAATGTAGCTTTTTATTAATATTCCTTTTTTTCACCAATCTATTTTATATAAATAAACCTAAAAGGTATTTAATTTGCAATATTATTTACGCTAGACGTGGTGTTTCAAATCCGGGAATATTTTCGATTTAAATACTGTCCCAGTGAACGAAGCGATCGAGTTATCCGGCTCGGTTTATGGGTGCACCAACCGAATGAAGAACACATAAAACGTAATTTTTTTTTTTAAGTTGTGCATTTTAAGTAGTACGCCTCAAGTTCTGATATTACGGCAACAATACATGAAAATCTTAAGGTAAATCATACAATATCAATCATAACATAATGTGTTTTAGTAACTATATTCCACGGGCCACAGAATAAGTTAAAGATTCTATTACTCATTTGAATATCGATAATAATTAATTTCGTAATTACCTCGTAATGGTGAATTCAATCGGTTGTTTTCGATCTACTTGTAGAGGTTGAATCGGTACTGGCGGAATCGATGTATATTCCACGTTTTTCGACAGCGCGACATATTACTCTATACTCTACATTTTATTACCAAAAGATAAATATGCTTTAATGATAAAAAAAAAAAAACGAAACAGAAAATCATTTTACATTTATAGAAATTTATGTCAAAATGTATATAATATAAATATTACGTTAAAGAAATATTAATTCGGTTTTAAAAGCAGGAACTTTGACCAGAACACATAGCTCATATATATATATATATATATATATTTTTTTTTTTAATCGGAACCAAAAAAAAAAAAAAAAACAACTCAAGGTTCCAACCACTCTGCATTGGTGTAGATATACTTTTTATAATCGTCAGTATCGTTAATAGTTTTTGGAAAAATATAAATCTTAAACTATTTCTTTTAAACGTAGCACACACGCACACACCATTTTTCCCGCGAGATTTTCAAAACCATCATCGGATCGTTTTTAAGACCCGTTTATGTGTACTTTAAAATATTTGGAATATTATGCATACTGTATGTGTCTACGCATATTGTATGCATATAAAAGTTCGATCGACGTGAACAATAATAATTTAAATAAAAATAAAAATTCAATAAAATAACAGATGCGTATTGATAAGGATCTTTCGGGAAACACGATAACAATAACAATATAATAATAATAATAATAATAATATTATTGTTACTATAATTCCGATGCTATCTCCGTGTATACGGCTATATAATAATATGTATACTTGCCTAGATTATATTGCCCGGAGGTGGATTTTTTTAAACGGGATAAATATTTTCAGACGTTGTTTATGAAAATAAAAAAAGTATTAAAACCGAAAATTAATTTAACCTTTTACATAATATATGCGGATTATTAGGTGCTATTATTGTTGAATAAAATAATTTTTAATGTATATTTAGAAAGTATATTCATGTTTCCGGTGTTTTTTAAAATTGTATAGGCCTATATATCGGTTTATGTATTTTTAAATAATTTTTTTATTAACGTTAACTTCCAGTCGTTAGGGGTTGACTTAAAATATAATAAATCATTATATATATAACACGGGCAATATTCAAGCCACCCTATTATAGCGTACACAAATGCAGTGGATAATATTATATATACATCGGTGGTTCTCAAATCGTGGGTCACAAGTTTCACAAATTTGTTGCCCATGAACTCCGGAGTTCAGAGGATCGCGAAAAATAATCAAAACGAAAAACGTTTAGTAATTTTCGAAAAGAATAGTGATGGCCATGTGAAATAATCATATTATGTATTTGTATTTGCACATAACAACAGTTAGTATGATATTGATAAGCAAGGTCGTGGGTTCTAAAGATTACATACTTTTCAAATTGGGTAATATAATAATATAAACAGGACAATACACCAAGCATTCTCACCACATTTTCAACCCTTGTAATTATTTTAATCGTTTATGTTTTTTTATTTAATGTTTAAGTACCTGTTATTAAATAATTTTCTAGATATTACAATAGGTATTCATTACATTCTTCAATATACTTTGATTTACACGCCGTTTAGAGAATGTCTGTACTTATTTTTTTTTTTTTTTGTTTTCAAATGGAATCCATTATTTTTTTTATTGTAAACACTCTTTTTCCAGCGATTTTTCTGAAAACTTTTTGATTGATATGTGGAAAATGTAAATTATCATACATACCTACTAACACAGTACCTATACTTGAGTAACAGTTAAAATATACAAACGTTAAGAACGTAGTAATTATTTGAATTGGTTTCGAACATTAATATGTGAAAATTATTAGAGTACAATAATAATAATAATAATAATAATAATAATAATAACAATAATTACCGATAAACATTTGAATATTTATACCGTTTTGGTTTTTAAACTCGAACCTATTTACAATGCTCGAGGACACTTATCCGTATAGTATAAAGAAAAAGTTGAATGAAATCTCCACAGAACAATGTTCGAGTGATACAAAAAAATCAAAACGTTGAAAATTCTCAAGTAAACTTTGAACTAGGTACCTATTAAGATTAAACGTGAAAAAAAAAAATGTACAAAAATATTTCATTATACAATTATATTAGGGTTGAAAATGGGGTTGTGGATTCGAACGTTTTGAACGAGATAAATCACTCGGTGTACAACTAACCGTGCACGGTCGTACAATACACATCGAGGAGGTTTTGTTTGTTTTCAAATGTAAAATTTCGAACAAAATATCGAAAGAATTATTAAATATTATATTACATATTATATTATCATGCCGACACACTCTTCCGGTTCCGTACATGATATTATATTTATATTCGATTGTCCGTATTATATAATAAACGGCCGTATATTATATTATGTTATAGACGTGTGCGCATTTTTCGATATAGATAATATATATATATATAATATATATGCTCGTATAATGTATTTCGAAATCGATACGACAATATAACGGCGGCGGCGGCGGCGGCCCGTTTGAAAATTTCCAAAAGTTTTCGTTATTTTTTGTCGTCGACTCGATCGACGTCGGCCGTACACACAGCCAGTATACGCACATCGTTTGCGTACGCTCGTATAGAATATTAATACACTATAAGTCAATATTCGCATTTTTTTTTTTTGAAATTTCATTTTTATTTTTATTTTTTTGACCTCGTAGTGTAGTACGACGTACGTCACCGACGACGTCATTGCACGCGGTATAGGTACGATATTTTATTCGTAGGTCGATCCCAGACGATCGTTCGCTCGGTCCGTTTTTGTGTTTATGAATATTTTTGGTTTAAATATAACGTATTTCTAAGTCACAATAGTATACTATAGGTACCTACTTAAACTGTTTACTATTTTATTTTACGTTTTCGCAGCATTTTTTTTTTTTTTTTTTTCTTTTACCTTTATTTTCACCTTCCGGTTCAACTTCTCTTTGTGTGTATTTTCGAAAATTTGGACCATCGTATATAGTTGCTCGTTGTTTATTTACGTTTAAAATTACGAAAATACGGTTGGAGCGGGCTCAGAAAATATAACGCTTCTGTTCGTTAACACCATGCACTTGTCTGAACTTTTATTTAGTGCTTGTGAATAATAACGGACTCTGTCGATGACAGTTGAAATTGAATGAATGCTGTTTTAGTATTTGTACAGGCTATAAGAGGCTCTTATAAAACATCGAATTTTAATATCCAGTGCTTTTAAAATTTTTATCATTATAACTTTGTATGGAAAAATGTTGGTTTTAAAATAATGACCATATCCGGAACAATCATAACTTCGAATGTCAAAACGTTGAACTGCGAAAATTTTGAATTTTGATTTACGACCATATTTTGAACGTAAAAATATCGAGTAACAAAATCTTGAATATAAAATTATTTTTGTATTTCTCAGATAAATGCTTAATGTATATTTCGACGGGCAAGTTATACTGATCAAAATTTCTTTACCCAAGAAGTTGACCATTCGTATCTATTTTGCCTGTTCAAAGTATTGGTGAATTAATTTACAAAAAATCTTTAGACAAATCGTTCAGAATTATGATTGCCAATTTTCGTCGTTCGACCGTTTGAAATATAACTATCTTATAGAGAGTTATTAATAAATGTTATAATGAGTAAAATTTTATGTTCTCTGGAAAAACGGTTCAATTTTGCGACGATCTCTTTCCGTTTAACATGTTCAATGTTCGAAATTTTGCGAAAAAAAAAGTATAACCTACCTGGATATTATCGAGATAAAAATAGTAAACGATTTACATTTTTGTCAAATTATTGTATTATTATTATTATTATTATTATAATAATAATTATTACTCGTTAAAATTTTTTTTAATATTCATAAACATGAAAATTGATCCTACTTAGGTATACTGTTCTTTAGGTACATATATATATAGATAAAATTTAGCGAAGTTCGTTATTTCTACGACATGCTTTAATTATAAGACCTATAATATTAATTGTACGATTGATTGATTGATATAAATAAATATATATTATATAAATAATTACTATATACACATTGCGTACAATATGGTACAGTTAAAGTATCGAATTGGTTATTTTATGAATTACCTATCTATAATCAATATATATTATAATATTATACGCGGTTTTGTTAAAGTGTATATAATACACTAAAGTTATAAAATGAAATATGGGAAAATGTTAATTATTATACTGTAACTAGGTCATCGAGTTTAATATCATTGGTGTGTAGTATTTTGACGATTTTTTTGGGGGGAGTCCAATTTTTTATTTTTTTTTTTTTTTTGTATATTTTTTCAATCGAAGTTATCAATTCATAACGTGTAATATATCATACGATGTTAAAATAATAAATATATATATATGATATACCTATATGATGTATTGAATTTGCGAGTTAAATAATACGAGTGATGTAATCTATGACGTATAGGTACAGGCTGCAATATTATTGTATAAAATATTATTAAAAATGATTCTATTTGTATTTCATGTTTCATTTCGAGTGAATTAAAGGAAGAAAAAATTCAAAAGTAACAGTTAAAATCGTTTTTATTCGTATTATTAGATACTATTCATTCGATATTGAAGGGCGTATCTATCTAAAATCCCGGAGATGAACATTTACGTACAACGTACCTAAATAAATGTTATTATTATAGGTACGTGAAATGTACTTATTCTGATAACTGATTAAGAAATCAAAATGATAAGCCGTCATTATTTCATTTCCTTCTATCTACTCGCGGTGTCAGTGACATTAGGTCAATTAAACGTCGTTTTACTGATAATAATGTTTTAAATATTGTTTTCAAATTATATTTATCTTGATTAGATTCCGAAGAAAAACTATTTGCAAATTATTTAGATAATTTATGTATAACCCAACATTTAAGTATATTCTTGGTCATATTAAGTAGTTCATTATTTTCAAAAGTTATTACAGGTAGGTATTTCATTAAATCCAGACATGTAACCAAATGAACTGCGTCTTCTTCGAACCCTTATCCGTTTAAACACTTAGACAACATATGAAACGTGAAAACCTGACAATTATACAAAAATAAATACTTCTACATCGCCGTTTCATCCGTGAATATTTTAAAACGTTAGCAATAGATTGTAAACATAAACGTGATAACAGTGTAGTAATGCGATCGCAGACATCACGGAACAAACGAGTAAAAATTCACATTTTCTTTCATAACACCCATTTTTGTTTATCAGATATGTTGTCTGCGTGATATCGACAAGAAGTGCAGTCCATTTAGTTATAAATATGCGCAGAATAATCTTGTTCGATAATACTTTTAACTGTACTTTTATAACATAATACACGCATACATATTATGATATAATATTGTATATAAATATACATTTTATCAGGGTTTTAGTATAATAAATATTATTGCCGCTTCAGTGAATATCCAATATAATATTTCGTATCATTTTAACTTTTTTTTTTATATATATTTTTTTTTTTTTTAATCTGCCGGGTTTCAGGTACTCCAGTAGAAGTCGGTGTCACCATGTACGTGCTGAGCATCAGCTCTTTATCTGAAGTGCAAATGGTACAAAATATAAATACATTTTTTTTTTTTTTTTAAACCAAACTATAACTATTATGTTATTTTATTATGTGGACCATTTTTATATGTGTTTATTTTTATAATTATTTGTTTATAATTTAAATATTTTATTTTTATTTTCTGTAACTATTATGATACACACTATCTATAATATTATTTATATCATCCTAGTTGAACTATATAGTTGCATCCAAACAAATTAAAAAAAAAAAAAAAAATTAAAAAAAATTCTTAAACCATTATTCTCATCTAGTCTCATTATTATTATTATGTTACGAATACCATTTGGATGGAACGCTTTGTAATACATTACATTATAATATTATTAAACGTTGGGTTTGAAGCACGTTGTAGACTGTCATTTTTTTTTTCGTTGTATTACCGTCCCGGGAATTTCAAATAGTATATATTTTTATGAATCGTAAAAAAAAAAAATGTTAAAAAAAAAAAATGAAAAATAATATTGTAATTCGAACACGCCGCATTGGTTATATAGCGCAACAGGTTGTGTAATGGCTTTATCTATTATAGCGTATACTTAGACGTGTACATAGAATAGAAAATAATAATAAAATAAAATATTTATAGGTAGTACGAAAATAAAAGCTTTTTTTAGCGAAATATGCCACAAAAACATGCTATATATGTATCACATACTCATATTATATTATTATGATAGGTATTAACCACTCAGTTAACATGATGATACAAATATGATAAATTATAAATGTTAAATATACGCAGATATACCTATATATTGTGCGCGTGCGTGAAATTTACATATTATCGACTAACGGAATCAATGGCAGAGACTAAAAAGGGGACAGTGGATTCATATCTACTATCACATGGGTCGTATTTAGAAAAAAAAAATATTATAACTAATTATTGAGTCTCCTACAAAATTTTAGAAATATGTATTTATTTATTCTTTTTTTGTATTAAAAAATGTTTTCCAATTATAGAATATGAGGTTCTAATTGTAGTTCGCCGACATTTAAAATATGTAACCCTTAAAAATAAACTGTTACCTGACCTATCTTAACCAATTCTAACCAAACCCTATACTCTATATCTGTGTTCTATAAATAGTTTAGGATTCCCCGTGTTAATGTCATTTAAAATAAACAATTGAATTTAATGCTTATTATTCATACAATTTAAAAATGCATTATATATACATATTATATATAAATATATATATATATATAATATGTGTGTATATATATATATATATATATATATACATATTTATATTTTCATTATATACCTATATGGATGTGGTTTTTTGGTTTATTTTTGTGTTCATACGACCATGAAATGGAATGAATTTAGGGGGAAATCCTTTAGAAAGAATCCTGCCCAAGAACATTATAATAATATAATATTATGGATTATGATGATAAACATAATAACATACTCACACATGTTATTCGCAAATGGAAATCGATATTACGTGGCGGCCATTATAGTCGACGTTTATTTTAATTTTTTTTATCATATACCTATGTGGCTATGTACGTAATAAAAATGCGTGCAAACAAAACGGTCCCCGGGGAGATTCTACGAACACTGCAAGTAATTTAATATGTTCGTATAATATAGGAGGTATACATAAACGTATAGTGTATACATATAATAAATATATAAACCAAAAAATCAAAATTTAAGTTAAAAATTAATATGTCTATACGACTTGAACTGAAAATATTAGGTCAGGTTATTAATTATTTATTAAGTATACGGTATGTTATATTTACAGATTTTGCCAAGTTGATTTCTTCTTCTATAGTACCTAAAGTTACTCTTATATGTTCTTTTTATATATAAATGTTCTACAAAATGTTGTAGAATTTGAGATTTCTTTTTAAGTGTTACTGTAAAAGATAAATATCCACAGAATAAAAAAACAAGGGCACTCACGTTATTCCGTTATCAGGAACACGAATCTATTGAATAAATAGCCTATAAGCTTCGGGTAAAAAATCTTTATATAACATCTCATAAGTATATACATAGGAGTATTATGTAAGGAACTTGAATGAAATTCAAAAATCTTCGTTTGTTCCATGATTACCGTACATATATTTATTGCTTTCACGTTTTTGATTAAAATGTTTTGGTGAGTCATCGAAATAAACGACGTTATGATAACAAACGAAACAAACTACCTATGCAATACAAATTTTTTCTTCCAATGTAATCTGTTTTGCTTATCACGTATTTTTCGAGCGTTTCAATGGGCAGGACGTGAAAAAGACTCTGTTTTATATTTTCTATGATAAGGCTTCAAATGGTCTATCAGTTCTTTGTTATCTTAGATCGTATTCTATGCCCGGAAACGAATATAATTTACATTGAAAGCGATTGCTATTAAAGCTGTTTGCTTTTATTTGAAAATTGTAGATCACTTATCAAGTTCAGTTTCCTGATAAAATTCTGAGATATAACTGCTGTGTCAAAAATGTGTTTTAAGTATTGAAATTCATGAGGATGAAAATATTTTTAAAATAATTCGTTTAAAAAATAAGCTTTTATTGTTACTGCAGTATTTGTCAGATGAGAGTTATATTTTAAGACGAGAAAATGTAGGAACTTTTATTTCATGGAACGTTTACATTGGATTTTTTTTTTGTTCTAATCACATTTGTCGGTTTTATAGTCGTATTTTTTACCAGATATAAAAAAATAAAGTAAATTATAATCTTTTCGTCGAGTTTCCTTCCTGACCTCCACCCATGAGTTAAATATTTAGAAAAAAAAAATAAGAGGTAGCTATCTCCTCTCCTCCGTCAACCGTTCCCTCCCATAAATTCGAGCACCTTTCGTCAGTCAACAATAATAGTCCTGTATATTTCACTTTATAATTACACGTTGGGTCGTATACGAATTCGTAAAATTTACTAATTTAAATTTATACCGTTTCTCGGGGGTTCGCGAGGAATTTGAAAAATTGTCACGATCCGCGCGATTTCAACCCTTACCGGTGACTCCGTGCTTCCGGTATACTGTTCAGGTATATATATATATCGGTATGGCGTGCTCGGAATACAGTTTTAACGTCATTTAATTAAGCGGGATCTCAGAGAAAAGTATTTTCAAGACGATTTCATTTCGGTGTACTTACGTCCTCTACGGTTATATATAATATACTTGTTGATATTGAAATGTCTTCCCGAACAATATCTTCTACGGCAGAGAGATTAGAGAAGGAATAATGAAAATGTGCAAGATATTTTTAAGCGCAAATTTTTCAAAAATTCCTTATAATTCCAGAACGTTATTTAATTAATAATATTTTTTTATCGAGTATCGTCAGAAGAGATAAATTACAATAAAAATATATTCTTTTTTAAAAAAGTTTTTCAAGTGTTACGAAAATTATCGAAGTGGAAAAACAAATTTAACAAAAATAAATTTATAACACCTAAGGATACATTTTATATGACATAAAAAAATAATCAAGATTTTATAAAATATAGCACTTGAGTTTAATACTTGAACGTTAAAACAATTACGTAAATAATATATGCGCAAATGCCAGGTAGCCCGTTCAGTTAAGTTAATCACACGCACTCATATTATTACAATATTATTTCTATATAGTCGATAAGTTAATTTTTTAAAGGTATATAAGATAATATCTTTGGAATTCGTTGAACAACGAGTACGCATACCGACAAGATGTACAATTTTAAAATTTTACATAGGCAATATAATTTGGACAATTATAATACAGTAGGCATCTACTTTTCACAAAAATCGTTCGGTTTTCGATACGCAAGCAGAGCTCTCAGGCAGAACGAAATGTATGGAAAATAATTTATTTTTTTTTAGTATGGTTTTATGTAAATTCAGTAGGATATTCGAAACAATACCCGCCGGTGAAACAAAGGGATTTCTCAGGAATACCAATGAAGTGGCCGCTTTTTATAGCACGTACGTCTTGTCTTTCTAAAAAAAAACCTAATCAACGTTACATTAAAAATATTATAACGTGCTGCAAAGGCTAATTTTTTTTTTAACACCAACATATTTACCTACTCTTACCTGCATGCATTATCTGTTCTTTTTGCACATAATAATAGACACATTTTACGTAATTTCCATACAAGTTCCCGAAAATTTCGAGACGATTTGTCATAAAAACATCACCAAAACCATGCCGTTACTGACGTAAAATGTACTTACTAGAGACACGGGCACGAGATCGATATTCAAAACATTTCGCGGATTCACTGGAATAATTTGATCTCTGTCTACCTACTGTTCTTGATTCTAAAACGTTTTTTTTTTTGCTTTGCTGTACACAATTCATCTACATTAATTTCCCAGTCAGCTTATTCATTGTTCTCCGAGAGTGTCGAGTGATTGGAATTTACAGTTCACGGTAGATATACGGCTATGCAACTATCTTAACGTCTATGGAATCATGAAAACGATGAGAAATGTTCATTGGTTTTTAGAAATAATATTTGTGTTGTTTGAATTATTATGTGTTCCGGTGGGTGGATGGTGAAATTCCGAAAAAAAAACCTATAGTTTTGAAATATGATACTTTAGGGGGATTAACTACTTTTTTAAATGTTTTTTTTTTTTTTAATTTTTCACTAATTTCTTAAATAATGAAATTGGGTTTCTATTTCAGTATTTTGTCTGAGTATATCTCAAAAATCGCTTATTCTGGGTTCGTGTATTTAAACGATTTTTTAGACTCGCTAGTTAGTATAAAAGATCTTTAAATTAAGTGAATATATTGATGGTAGAAACATGGAAACATCACAAACGAAAGAAATTTAAAGAATTAAAATTTCTCCGTTTTCGTAGCAAATCTTCATCATGGAAATAGTGATTTTTCCGCTGTATTTGTATCCAATTTTGAATCTTTGTTTTGAATTTGTGTACCCGTGTTTCATCGAGTAGTTTGCTGACCAAAAAAGTATAAAACAATTCCGAATCGAATGATCGTTAGAATACAGATTATTTCCAATACACGTACAAGTATACTAGTATTCTGAGACTCGAATCACAGTTCTCCAATTGTTTGTATCGAGAGATGAAATCCTACATTATGTCCTGATTTTCGCGCGCAAAGCAGTAAAATATAACCTATATATATTTCCAAAACTTGTACATTTCACATTTTTGTGTTTCAAAATACCGAAATGCTGGTCAAAAGTGTCTTTTTTCAAATCTTATATTTTTTTCATTAGGTATATAATTCTATATTAGATTACCCGGCCAACGTATCTAAAAATGTTTAAATGCCAATATTAATTATAATGAATTTTACTATTAAAAAATATATGATTCATTTTATTGATATCTTGATTTTTCTACTTAATTTTGAAAATTTAAAATTGTGTTACATTTATCCAAGGATGAGCAAAGTAAATGTAATAATTAATTAGACACAGTTAAGTTTATGAGAACTGTTTTTTTTTTAAATAGTTACCTACATGTTAAAAAATAACGGACTAATACATAACTATAGTAGTCAAAGTTAAAATTAAAAACTAGATATTAGTTAACTAACATAACGCAGTTAATACAAAAATTAAAGTAAATTTGTTTTTATCTTTATTGGTATATTTTCAATATATTTGTGCACCTTTAAAAAAAAGTCCTTTCTATTAAAAATGACAAAATAAAGTAATTAATTTAGCCAAAAATAAAACAATAAAATATGATTTGTGAACAAATAATTATTAAATCTATTCTTCAAATACATTTTTATTATCTATTTTATTTAAACAAGTATAAACTCTATACGAAACACAAAATTAGAAGAACTTGTTTTTGGTGTTAAAACGTTATGTCCATTTATGTTTATCACAACTATATATTACTATTATGTAATAAGAACACTCAATTTCGAACATAAAATTATTTCAAATATAAATAATACGAATTGTACGTATACTCATGTATAAAACATAATATATACAATCTTTTGATTATGAAGTATTAGCACTTAGCCATACCATGTTATTAAAAAATACATAACTTTCATTGGAAACAATTAACCAGATAATAACTTGTTCACAGATATTTTACTATACATACAGCGATAAGTTTATAATTAATAAAATGATTTCGTTGAGTTAAAAAGTTAACGCTTACTTGACTTTTTAACTTGACTTAAGCACATCAACTAGTTGATTCCTGCATTTACGTTTAAGAAAAATGTAAAAAAAAATTTTTTATTAAATACCGGTTTGTAAAAAAAAAAAAAAAATTTGGGTAAAAAGTATTATTTTCGATTGTTCGAAGGTTACGTGACCCCCCCCCCCTTAATTTTGTCCATTTTTTAGGGTTTTT
>JAIPRL010005930.1:3732-29683 GCA_025469235.1 Pemphigus obesinymphae | reverse complement strand
GGGGATGTGGTGGGAGAAGTGGAGAGGTTCAAGTATTTAGGGTCCGTTATACAGAAAGATGGGGGTTTCGAAGAGGATATGAAACACAGGATTAAGTGTGGATGGACAAAGTGGAGAGAAGCGTCAGATATTCTGTGTGATAAAAGAATCCCTAGTAGGTTGAAAGGTAAATTTTATAAGGCAGTGGTGAGACCTGCAATGATGTATGGAACGGAATGTTGGGCAGTAGGTAGAAAAATAGAACAGAGAATGAGTGTCACTGAGATGAGAATGTTAATTTGGATATGTGGAGTTACTAAAGAGGATAAAATAAGGAATGAGTATATCAGAGGTAGTATAGGGGTAGCTTCGATAGTAGACAAAATGAGAGAAAATAGATTAAGATGGCTCGGACATGTATTAAGGAAGGAAGAGACTGAGGCAGTAAGATTAGTAAGGAAAATGCATGTTGTTGGTAAAAGGGGGAGGGGAAGACCGAAAAAGAGATGGGGGATGTAATGGCGAGTGATATGAGGAAGGTGGGAGTAAGTGAAGATGATGCGGGAGATAGAGTTAAGTGGAAGTGTAGAACCGGGGTGGCCGACCCCAAATAGTTGGGAGAGAAGAAAAGGAGAAGAAGATTTATATTTACATTGTAATGCATTTTAAAAATATTATTATCGAATGTAAAAATTGTTTTCCATTGTTATGAAAACACTATATGAGGTAATCGGAGTTTAAAAAATATATGTAGGTAATAGCACTTTCGAAATAGATACCTATTATTCATCTGTGCGGTTATCGAGTATCGAACAACGCGATAAACAATAAAATAAACACAAAAACAAAAGAGGAAGAATTTGGTAATAATGAGATCGCCGGAGCGATACGAATAATCGCCCGACATGCATGTGGACTGCGGAACAATACGAGATAAGTTAACGTTAATAAACGTAAATAAATATCCTAGGGTTAATGCCAATTATGTAAGTAACGGTAGTTCGTTTTGTATCTCGTAACTCGACTAACCTGTTCATTCAAACTCCATGGGATGACGTCACATTTGAATTTCTAAATGAACGTCAGTTCTTTTAGATGTAAGGTAATAATATCTAATATTATAATATGAATGTATAATACATATGAATGATAACTGGAATCAATATCATTTTTATTTCGACTATCTTAAATCCTATTGCTCCTGAGCTACGGTAAAACTAACGGTCAACCACTTTCTCTGAGTAATTATATTTAACAGGGTCAACCTTGACCATGTTACACTATCCAAAAATTTAAGTATGGGTTAGTTGGTCATATGATATTATAATTCCAATATAGATCAAATGTAGAGAAACATTCAAAATTATTAAAATAACGTACTATTGATACTATGAAGTTTATAGTATAAACCATAAATTATTAGGTGAATCAGCTGTCATAGAACATAAGCCGGTGTGCATTCGGATATTGAATATTTAGATTAGAATCTAAATAAACCTAAATACTTACCACAATAAATTCGAGAGTGTCAGTTGTTCTTTAAGTTAAAGATTAATATTGTTACCTATATACATGGGTGTCCATTAGGGGAGCAAAACAGGAACATGTCCCCCCCTGACTTTTCCGTACCTACTGTAAAATTTTTATTTAAATTATATTAAATCACTAAATCCAGTAGATAGGTACTATAATATTTATGCATTATTTATTAAAATAAAATATTTTATTTAAAAATTAAATATTCAAAATTCGCATTTTATATTTTTAATTTTTATGTAGATTATGCACGTCACCTATATATAGTTATATATACTAATACATGCTATACCTACACGCATTTATATTTATTTATATTATATGTGGGCCATTATTTACGAGCTTATAATATTTATGGCCATTCGATAATATTATAAAGGTTTTGTGTTTATATTTTCTTCCATTATATTAATTGTATTTATTTTTTTAGAATATTCGGGAATTATTTAATAAGAATTTTTATTGAGTATTCGAGAATTAGATAAAATGTAATATATAAAGAAGTTTGTTCGAAATACTGGTATCAGTTTGTCAATATGGTCAGTACAGATACGGACTCTCGCTAGTGTTCAACTGTCGCCGATATTTATTTTATTAAAAATGTCAAAGCGTAAGAGTTCCAATTTTTTATTAATTTTTTTAAAAAAGTCAAATAAAAATGTAATGATATATAAATGTGCTCAGGTATGTATAAACCTCAAATTTTTATTCTAGGTTCATGTTAAGTTTATATAGTGAATCGTCCGCATTCGCGCGTATTTACGTAGGTATGCCAGTATGCTATTGAACATTCCCAACTATTAAAAAGTGTACCATAATTTACATGACTATTCCACCTACTACATGTACAATAGAGAGATCATTCAGTACACTTCGCACGGTTAAAACATGGTTAAGGTCTACAATGATTGAAGACAGATTATGCGGACTATCGATGTTAAGTTTACACAGAGAAAAAATCAGAAGTAAAGATAATGAAATCAAGTTTATTGACAAAGTTATAGAAAAATTTTTTAAAAATAAACGCAATTTAATTTTTATGTTTAATGATTAGTGTACGGGCCAGGTGCGTAAAATAATATTACGCGCGTCTGGACACCAAATTTACTTCGTGCACTTTTATTCGCCGTTCAGGGTTATGTTTGTTAGTATATACGTATGTGTATTTGTATATATGTGTGTTTGTAAATATGTACTTATAAACTATGATATAGGTAGATAAATAAAATAGTAACTAAAATTGGTAGGTAGGTAGTAAATGTTGCTGTATTGCTGGTACAAGTAAATAATAATAGTATAAATAATAATAAATAGTAAAAATCACAGCAACACAGAAATATAAATAAATAAAATAATAATAATTTGTAATTAACCCCTTTGGTTCAACAATGAAATAATATAGAATAAACAATATAGGTAAATAATTAATTAGGCAGGTAGCAGGTACTCACAGTGATATCAAGCGCAGACTGGCCAGCCGCAATACCTATTCTAAATAAATAGAATAACACACATACACAGAAAATATAATGTAAAATAATTCACATACACACACAACAATTAACAGATGCAAAAATAAGTATAACAAAAATGGCTATTAGAGCCTTAAAAGTATAAAATTTACAAGGGCAATTCGTGCCGATGTGCACAGTATAAAAATGAATTGTAATTGGTACAAACAAAGGCTATTTGAGCTTACAAAATATTACAGTAATTGGTACCGAAAAAACAATGTATCAATAATAATTTGCACAGCGATAAAGTTTTATATAGGTATGTACAGTGTACACTCTGTACAGGTCTAAATCGCACGGCGGATAGAGATAGACAAAAAGAAAAACAACGCATAATAATATAATTCACAAAAACAGAGTAAGATTAAATTACGTATGTGTGTGTATTTGTGTGTGTGTGATCGGCCGGCAGTAGTGGCGAAATGACCATGAAAAGTGGTATTCTTGTGATGGTGGGCGGGGTGGTGTAATTAACGAGGCGGCTCAACGCCGAAGCCATAAAACAATTGTTAATTACAATTTAGGTTGCAACAATTAGATAATAAGAAAATGTAATAGCTACTAATGGTATATATATATATATATATATATAAACACGGATATAATATAATGTATTATAAACTTTATAAAATAAAATATCTTATATAAGGTTTTAGGTTTACAACGTTAATTTCGCCCCCCCCCCTGAGTTTCCTTAGGTGAATGCCCTTGCCAATATACCCTACCAATTAAATATAAATATTATTCAAATAATATTCGAAAATAGTAATTGTTTATATTAAAATAGTAATATTTTTTTTATATATATATATTTTAAAATAATAATTGCAAGTATTCCAAAAGCTGGGCACATGCAGATAATTAATAATCATAGTATTGACCGAGTCGATATTGGGAAAGAGTAAATGAGATAGGAAACCGGACTGGTAGGTACATATTTTTCTACCAGGATAAAACAAATACAATATGTAATAATGAGATTAACTTCAAGTCATAAAAATAGAGGATGTACAATTGTTCGACAGACCCATGACAACACGAAATAAAGTGGGCAATTAATACAACCGGGTGTACTTGCTAAAGAGATATCTGATAACCAAAATTGCGTAAAAAGCGACTACATTATCGGCCAATGAAATTAATTCTTAATTAAGTCGAGAATCATTGGAACGGCTGCCGAGAAGAAAGTTCAACGGAGGTCATCCCTATATAATTGGGTCTCCGAAATAGCAGACAGACTGGGATAATCACTTGAGGCACATATTCCACGCCGGTGGATTTGTTTTCTATTTTACGTATAACATCTCTTCAGGACTTTTTATTAGTTTTAATTTTTTGGACTTAATTGAATTCCGAATTCTTTTTGGCTTAGAATAATTGTTATTATTTTAAGTTTTTGATCTAACGCGAATATTTAGTTTAATATTTTGTATGCGTACCATAAAGTTTAAAATAATTTAACGGAAACCTTATTGTTTGAATTTATTTATTTAAATAACCCTTCGTCCGTCTTCAATATTACATCTCTGGTTAAGTGTCATCTGACGTTCAAGGGCAATATTATATATGTGTCAAGAAAACTCGACAACCAAATAAATCAACTGTCACATCCCAGAGATCGCATCAAAAAAACAATATACGATATACCTATATACCTAAGACAACATACTCGAGGGGATATCAAGATATTATATTATATCAAGATAAATATTGTCCATCAAATTTGTTTGTTGTTTATCATATAAATACGTAGACTTTGTTTTGCCAACTTCACGAACATAAAACATACGGTAATATCCTATCAACGTATTCTCATGAAATTTCCATATTATAAAAAGGTACATAAGTTTGGCTTCGTTTTTACGACATCCAGTTAAAAATTTATATACTATTTAGTACCTATGGAATAATAATTTTTGATATTAGACAAATTGTATTTGTTAATCGGTACTCGCATCGAGATTAAAACAATTATTTAAATTTTAAATATACCTACTATCACTTTCTCGTATTGTATTGAATATTATGTTTTTATAATATTGCCTATATACATATCTTGCATATATGGCTCAAAAATTTTTTTATAATTATTTTATAAAATACATATTATTTTATTGGGTATAATTATTATTAAGTTTATACAATGTAAATGTAACTTATTTATTTATTGTAGTTAATACCAATTGACAATTATAAAAATATATATAGGTACAAATATTAACATTAATCGCCGTGCATACGCTTAAGATCTTGGCTAATTTTAAAATTACATGACATTGGGCAATGTATTCTGGATATTGGATAATGTCATGAAAACTATTATTACAATAGTAATAGACACAATTTGTTTTTATAATACATCGCCAAAAGTGCTCTTTACGAGTAGTTGACAGTTGGCCTATATGACTCGCACCTGTAACATGTGAGCCCCTGAACATTGGAGCACACTTTCCAGAGACGTATTTTTGAAGACGGAGATAAGGGTTATTTAAAATAAATGATTAAAAAACAAGTTCTCGTCGATTCATTATTGAATTTTATTGTTCACATAAGTTCACATACGAATTAAAAATATATGTCCATGATAAAGTTAAAAATATACAAGACTTATAAATAATTAAATTATTCTAAGTCCAAAATATTTATATTTATACAAA
Source organism: Pemphigus obesinymphae (assembly GCA_025469235.1). NCBI lineage: Eukaryota > Metazoa > Arthropoda > Insecta > Hemiptera > Aphididae > Pemphigus > Pemphigus obesinymphae. The sequence goes on along the minus strand of JAIPRL010005930.1, from coordinate 23,997 downwards.
ATATTCACAAGTATAAAAACGACTATATCCAAAGAATAAAAAAATATTCCAATAATTAATATATTTATAAATAAATATTTATTAATTATTAATTATTATATACATAATAATATATTATAGTATATTAATTTATTAATAAATATTAATATATTATAATATATTTCCAATAAATTAAAATAAGTCCAAAAAAATATGAAAATATAACCAAGTCCCGCAGAGGTGTAATTTCGAAAAACCGCCGAGCGTGAAGACTATGTACTAGCTAGTGGTATAGGTCATCTGTCTTGACCGTGATCGGGACCCTCTTTGATATGCTCATCCTGCACTTTTCGGAGTAACTCTTTCCAAACTAAATGGTCTCTTTTTTCCTCTGATAGTGATTAATCCCTGTATTTTAAGTGGTTAAGTTTACTCCTCGCTTGTGTCAGAACTTTGGTACATGACCATCCTATACAGTTTTTATGCATACCTATCGTTTGACAGGTTGTTTTCTCGATCACAAATTCCCTCAACAATATAGGTACACGTATGGCCTCGTAAAAAGGTATTAGAGACAATGGGCAGAGACATAGGTAATCCGTTGTTTTACATGTAATTTTATTAAATATCGTTTAAACTATACTTATATATATAAAATCGAGTTAGTGTCCATCATTTATAAAACCTGACGAACGTTTCTGGTTAGGACACGTTAACACAACTTATCACTGTCCGATAGTTGATTAATTTTTTGAAAATATACTTCATACTTAATGTAATAACTGTAATAATGAATTATACCTTTATATTATATATTCTGTATATGCACCGAAATGTTTATAGTCATGTACATTTAAATATTACTATATTATTATAGTTATAACATACATAGTACATAAATTCATATTATGTATTTTACATAATTATTTTTCTAACCTTAATTAATAAATGTTTATTAATAAATTTAAAAAAATATCAATGTTTTTATTTAGATTGAAAATTATAATAGATTTGATTTTATGAACTATAATTGATAATACTATAAGATTATAAATTACAATCTATAATAAAAAAATTAAAAAAAGTGTATTTATAGACTAAATATTATAAATATAATGCTACTTGACCATTTTAATATTATACGAATACGGAATAGAGATGGAATAAATGATTTTGTATTACTAATTAATAATTAATAATTGTATTACGTCATTATTACCGTATTGTGTTTGTTAAATATTGTTTAATGAAAATTAATTAGTACAATAAGAGGAAGAATTTTCATTAGTATTTTAACGTGTATTTGTAACATTGCCTGTTTGGGCGTAATAAAATAAAATAAAATAAAAACCATAGTTTTTAATAATATATATAATAGCCATCTGAAATTTCGAGAATATATCATTGATGACCTTATTATTTTGTTCTCTAACCCATTATATAAGATTGCTTACCATCCTAAGTTGTATTGACCATTTATGTTTTCTAACCATTTTTAAAATTAAACCTTTTTCATATCCATTAAATTTAGCGTTTTTAGTTATTATTTTTAATTTTTTATCGAAGCCCTTTTTATCTAAGGGGATATTAACTAATTTATACACCATACTATTATATGCTGACATGTCATTTCATGTCAAGACAAATAACTATATCTCCCTAATGACTTGGTTTTGTTTATTTTTAAGATAAAAAGAGTAAAAATTTTTTAAAATTTAAGTCCTAAATGTTAAATGTTAAATGAAAAAATTAACTTTTTTTAAACCGAGTTAAGTTAAAAATTTTTTCGATGTTAACTTTGAACTTAACTAGTTAATTTTTAACTTTCAGCTAAAGATGTTTAAGCTAACTTAACTTAACTTAACTAATTACATTTTTTCCATTAATTTGTCCACTTTGGTTGTGCATGACTCGCATAGTCCCACTCATTATGAAAGCGTGGTCGTTATTATTGACGTATACCCATTATAATTTTATTGAACTTTATAACTGCATCTCCTTCTTTAGTAATTGCAGAGATACAATTTATTTATGAAATATAAAAAAATAGAATATTTACGATACCCATGCGTTAAGTTTTCTATAGTTATAACTAATTGTTACGTAACTTTAATAGGTACTTACTTAGGTAAGTTTAGGTTTACAGAACACCCATTTTTTTTTAAAATGTGCTCTTTAACGTGTTAATTTCAAAAGTGCTTGAAAAATTTGCGGTCGAACTTAGTTTTGAAGTTGGATATCAATTTCAAGTGGTTTTAATTATGCATTTACGTACATACTATATCCCCGTGACACCCCTGAGCGAATACTGTGTATTCTCTGTACTTGAGATTTTTGGACTTGTAATATGTATATTCGATCTCTGTTTAATGTATTAATAAATTAATATTATTTTATCGAAAATTAAGTGCTGGTAATTTATTTAATAATCCTCGACGAATTCTTTCTAAACTTCGACCTCAAACGAACTCAGCGGCGGATCCAGAGGGGGGGGAATGGCAATTCCCCCACTCACCAAACCAATTTTTTAAATTGTATTTTACTATAATTTATATGATTTATTGTGCAATATAACATAGAATAATCTTAACATGTTATAAAATTTCAGGCTTTTGCCCATCCCCAAAAAAAAAATTAAATAAATAAATCTAGCTCTGAAGCCGCCGCTGAACGGACTGCAACATAATTGTAAAAAACTGATCAACATTTGAATAATATGATAAAATCGGAATCCACCGACTACCGGACTCCCGTTAGTTGGCATACTTTATTGTAAACACACATTTAAGATAGGTTATTTTCAATCAACAATAATAATATATTGGTAGTTATAACCCGCGAGGTTCATCTTAACCACATTCGACTATTATGTTTTTAAAATTTCAGGGGTTCGACATTATGCTTGTAGTATATATTCAAGCCCCGTCGTCCGCATTTGGTTGTTGGTACATATTTTTCTAGACTGGCAGAACCCGCGGAGGGGGTAGACGCTCGGCTTCAAACTTGCATTCTTGTGTGCACGATTTTTCTGACTCCTAACGTGTGACGTCAGCCAGTGGTTAAGATGAACCGCGCGGGTTGTACCTACACCTCATCCGGTCGATGACTTACACGACTGCAGTCGGTATAGTATCGTTTTATCAACACTATCAACTTTTGGTTTGTTCCCAATTCATATTATAATATTGCATATGTATACAATAATGATTTTGTCTCGCGATGCTTAGTTTTTTTGTTTTATATTACGAGTATATCGAATAATTAAAATATAACAATAATAATTAAACAATATCGGATAAGTGTAAAAGAAAATTAATTGAATTGGAGGTGTAGATTGTGGTAGTGTTTTCAATAACGACTACAGACTAAAACATGAACGGCAAATACAAAATGCAAAATAATTAAAGTTAATCACTTTGGAGCTCCGAGCAGTCCTTTCGACGCTGTGAAAAAGTTGAAAAATATTCAAAGATCTTTAGTAAGTAAATATATTTAATAATTAGCTTAAAAATTATAACTTGTTGATTATCTATTACTTAATATATTTAAATGTCCGGGTTCAGGGTTGGGCAAAATATCCAAGTAAATAATAATAATAATATATAAATATATAGGTATATTAAATGATTTTAATATATAATAATATAATGAAATTCATATATATATAAATAAGTGATTTTTAAAATGTATTTATTAATAATATTCATGATAATCGTAACCAGGTTTTAAAATAATCGAAATAAATAATCGATTTTTGAAAATTTTAAATATTTTTACTTAATAAAATAAAATAATATATATAATTCAATACACATACATGATGCATTGTAAGATATAATATAAAAATAAATGTTTACCTATGTAATCGTATATGTTACTACATTTACTTTTGGAACTTGGAAAATAAAACCCACCTATATAATATATTATCTTAATGTTTTATTTACGAGTCAGAATTTATCTATGGACTTCTTCTTAAGTTATAACTTATAATACCAACAAACTAAAATATGTTATTCTATTTAATAATAATACTCAACATCAGACATCTATACCAACATAAAATTGAAGTATAAAAATACCATGTAAAGTTGGCCGTTGAGTGGATACATTTGGTGGTCTAAATAATGTATATAGAAATGTCGAATTTTAACAATTTCATTAAGATAAACGCTAAAAAATTATTTATTTCGGTACCCTCTGGCAGTAATAAATACATTTATTTTTCGTATATATATATATCGTAAATAGATTTATAGGTATGTATGTAGGTACGTAAAAAAGAATCTAAAATATTTTATAGGTATATACATATTTTTAATTATTTTGTACCTACCTATTGGTAAACCATGATTAATGAAAAAATGACGTTAAAAGTACTTACTTCAATTATGATAAATTAATATTCACAAATTATATCGGACACAATTAAAAATAAAAGTTAATTTTTGATTTATTATAACTAGGGCAGAAGACTTGTAGCATTTGCATATTTGTTTTACACAATCAAAAAAATAGCAGAGTAAGAAACAAATACATTTTATGCAAAGACAAAGCTATATTTGTAATTTTATTTTGCATATGAATTTTGAGTTTTTTTTGTTTTTAGTGGATATTTCTCCCATTTTATGGTTTTTGAGACATATTTTAATTTAATTAATAATTTTATCAATATTTTTTCCATCGATGTATTTATTTTATATAATACAACCAAAATTCTTGAATTTAAATGTATTTTTAATTTTTGTCATATTATATGGTTGTTGGCTATCCACGAACGCACGTTTTTCCTAGAAGCGCTCGAGGATTGCTGATACGATTAATTTTTCGTATATTAACTTTATTTATAGATAGATAAATGTTTACGATGTAACGTATGGTACAGGTATGCCGATATATTTACCCTTCAATGTTCGGTGTATTTCGAAACGGTTGACTACGCGTTCTTATGATTTATTTTATTTGTGTAGTTCTTATTTTTGTGAACAAAATGCCGAAAATTAAATCATTATCTTCGCAGTTAAATAATTATGTGTCTGAATTCGGTTCTGAAGTATTTTTAACAGACAGTAAAATACTATATTGTAAAATTTGTGACGTAAAAATTAGAGTTACAAAAAGGTTTAATGTCACACAACACTTGTCCATAGAAAAACACAAAAAATCAATTGCCTAAAGAGAAAAAAAAGTAAATATATCCGAATCCCAAAAAACACAACAGCTATTAACTATTACCAAAAAATCATCCTTTAATAAAGATTTGTGTTCAGCTATGTTATCGGCCAATATACCGTTAAATAAATTAGGTAAATAATAAATCTTTCATTTTTAGAAAAATACATTGGAAAAATAATTCCAGCCGTGATCACATTACGAAAAAGGCTACAAAGCTGAAATTTATGAGGAAACATTGATTAAAATTAGAAATGCTGTTATTGATAAAAAAATTTGGGTATCCATCAATGAGACCACCGATTCTCTAGGCCACTTTGTTGCAAACGTTATTATTGGTACGCTCGAAACGTATACTCCAGGTCAAACATTTTTATTAAACTCACAAGTACTGGCTAAAGCTAATAGATCGACTATTGCAAAGTTATTCGATGACTCTATGCATATTTTGTGGCCGGAGAAAGTGTGTCATAACGTCTTGTTATATTTAAGTGACGCAGCTCCTTATATGGTAAAAAGTAGAAATGTAACTAAAATTTTCTATACATAAGTTATTCATGTCACTTTTATTGTTCATGGGCTTTTTGTTCGTGGAAAAATTCGTGGACACTATTCAAAAGTAGATAGTCATTTCCAATGTGCAAAAAATTTTTTTGAAAGCACCTTCTCGCGTAGAAATATTTAAAAATACAGCACCCGATCTTACACTTCCTCCAGAACCTACAATTATTAAGGGGGGATCATGGGTAAAAGCCGCAGTTTATTACTGTGAACATCATGAAACTTTAAAATCAATTGTTAATTCTATGGATAAAGAAGAGACATTATCTATAAAAAATGCACAAAAGTATTTTGCTGACCCCAACCTTGCCGCCAATTTAGTATACATAAAATCAAATTTTGGATTTCTCCCTGATATAATGACCAGTCTTGAGGTAAAAGATATTTCACTGTCAGTTGTCATAAAAGTAATTGAAGATGTTTTTTTAAAATTGAGTAAAGTACCCAGTACGGTAGGAAAAATTGTTCAAGATAAAATGAATGTTTCAAAAAAAATAAAGGTTACCAAACATTAACTCAAATTTCAAAAATTTTAACTGGTGAAGAAACTTCAATGATGAGTATACCTGAAAATTTGAGCACAGACGATTTAGAATTTTTTAAATATGCTCCTATAAATTCAGTGGATGTGGAACGTTCTTTTTCAATATTCAAAGTGTTGTTAGCTGACAAAAGAAAAAGTTTCCAGTTTGAAAATTTAAAAAACATCTGATTGTTTAATGCAATTTTCAAGGTAAAAATATGAGTTAATCTTAAATACTTAAAAACATAATGTTTTGTATTTTATTTTTTAGAATTGGAAGAAGTCATTGAAGGAACTGTCATTTAAATAATAATTTATTATTATCATTAATTTCAATAACGATTTAAAGATGTAACAAAGTAAAATAAATACATATTAAATAAAATACAAAAAATAAATAAAAATATTCTTGTTTTAATTTTAAAATGCATATTTTTGGTATAAATGCATATTTTATTTTGCATATAAATGAATATTTTGGATTATTGAAGTGCATATTTGGTGACATTTTAGGGCTACAAGTCCTTTGCCCTCATTAAAATTAAAGTTATAGGTAGGTACCTATCGGCTACCCACCTATAAAGTATAATGTGTGTGTAGGTATAGTGTAAGGGGTTTCTGTCAGCTCATAATTCATATCATTGAAAATTATCAAAGTCCAAATACGTCCACAATAGATAACTATTATTAATATTATACGGAAATGTGAAAAGGTAATATAATAACTAGACTTGCGAGTTATGTTTATTGTAATAATTGTATATATCAACCAATATAATTAATAATTATTATATATAATCATTAAGGCTCGGAACTTAATTGTCTTAAAAAGTTCTAAATATATATGCGTTTATGCGCTTAAAAATGTACAAATATGCTTCAAAAATATGCACTTATTTTTTTTATGAATAGAAATATTTTATAAAACAATAAATATTAAAGCCCAGAGTTAATATCGTTAGGTTATTTTAATAAATTTGATGTACCATATACGATGACGATCGAAATAACAGTAGAATAACAATAGCACAGGTTACAAAAAAAAAATATTTTTAAAAGCTGTCTTGTTTCTAATCACCGACTTTATTTAAAAGATATACACAAAATTTAAATATATTAACCATTTGGTCGTTGAAATATAGCATATTAAAAAAAAATTAAATATTATTAACACAATTTTAAGCAACCAATACAATTTGTACATCCATATTTTTTTATATTTGAAGAATACCATTGTCTCTTTGAATAAAAACTTTGTTTAGTCGATTTTCTTTTATACACATTTTGAGTTCTTTCACGTTTCAACATCCAACATTAGTCAACCGGTTAGGAGGCCATCATGGTAACACTCCAGCGTCCTTGGTAATGTCTCTTGATTTATTTTATATCCTGGTGAAATCTTTCACCTTGTTCTTCACTAACGTCCCCTAAATTTTCCGGGAATTCATCAAAATGTGAATATAGAAAATGCACTTTTATACTCATGTTACAGCCCAAGGTTGGATAGTTTTCTAGCATAGAATTTACTATAGCTTCGTAATTTTCACTTTTAGTTTCTCAAAAATATTTTAATTATATCCATAGGTGAAATAAAAACATTTTTTCTTAAAATTAATTGTCATAGAATTTAGAAAATTTTGTCTTTACATAATGTTCTTATTTGTGGGCCTACAAAAATACCCTCTTTGAGCTTAGCTTCAAAAAGTTATGGAAATTGTTTGCATAAATATTGAAAACAATTTTCATTTTTATCTAATACTTTTACACATTTTTTCATTAGATTTAATTTTATGTGTAACGGTGGTAATAAAATATTTTTTGGGTCGACCAAATTATTTCGGAACTATAATCAATAGTTACCTACAAATTATTCAATATTATTCTATATAATAAATACGAGCTCTATCAACCTAATATCAAGTAAGTATTTGAAATTTACGAATTTGGAAATTGTATTATCATTTATCATCAAATATGTTCTAAAGAATTGGAAAATTAAGAATTATGCTTGTAAAAATAAAAAAATGACTGAATATACAAAAATATGCACTATAAACTTTTGATATTTTTTTCGTAGCGTCTTGAAATTAATTCCTAGATTACTTGGCAATAAATCGAATAGCACACAAAAAACATAGAAATTCGACAAGTTTTGAGCCCTAATAATTATATACGATATTATGTTTTGAAAATTCCTTAAAATTATATAAGTCTAAACAGATAAATCTTCTATAGGTAATATAATTTTTATTTATACAATTATTGTTTTTTGATGTACTTAGTACCTACCTACCTACTCTACAACTATGATTACGTTATATAATTTATTTTTACAATAATAATTATTAATCTGATGTATATAATCCCAAAATTTCGACGTTTAAAATTTACCATTTGTACATAATATGTTATTTTAAATTAAAAAATGTATGTGTTACATTTGTCTATATCATTGTTACAATTGTCCCGGTTTGGGATACAAATGTAACAACTTTTATTTTTTTTAAATCAAATTTTTTTAAACAACCTGTGATAGTTAAGGTTTAATACATACATATTTATATACACACTCAGTTTCTTAATTGGTTGAGAGCATAATTAAAAGTAAAAGTTTAAATATTGTTAATTATTGATCATTATGTGTAAAATGTTACAATCGTACTCAGTCTCCCATACCAAATAACAAGTTAAATTAAATATGGTTAAGTGTATGTACTTCTTTCGATTACACCTGTAAACCGGGCTGGATCACTCGCTCGCTCTTATTCCTCGGACAGTTAAAATTAAAAATCTCCCCAGATTTGTGAATAATAAAGTAGGGTAAAAACTACTTTTTCGACAAGAAAACGTAGTGTTGGTTTAGATAATACTGAAAAATTTCAAATCGTTAAAATTATGAATCCGATCGCCAAATTCTGATTGCGCAAAGATTAAATGAAATATACTCGTATGTAAGTACCTACCACGATATAATATAATACCGTACCTAATATATATTATATACCGTGGTGCACTGGTACTCACGTATTTAAAAAAAAATAAAAAATCGTCGTTATCCTCTAATATTTTAAATTATAATTAATAATTAATATTGTTATTTATATTATATCAATGATTTTATGTATATGTACTACAGACCTGAAAGGGCCAAATAATTTTTAGTCCAGTCCGGTACAACGATTTTTTTAAAACCGGGTCCAGTCCAAAAAATTTTTGTAAAAAAAGCCCAGGTCCGGCCCGGAAAAAATCTAAGCTCTTAAAATGCCTGGTAAGGTTCTAAGTTTTTTTTCTAAAGCCCGGTCCAAAAATATTTGTAAAAAAAACCCCGATGCAGTCCAGTCCAAATTTGTTTTTAAAAATATGTCCTTGCTCTATCCGAAACAAATTTATGAAGATGTCACTATTATAGTTTTTAAGGGGTTCTATATAAGCAATTTTTATTAAGGTTTGTTATAAACGAAAATTCAATAATTTAAATATGTATTAAAAGTAATTTAAAAATAGTCCAGTGTTAGTGTTATTTTTTTATAGTTATATTAATACGGGTTTTATAATAGATAGATTATATATTTATATACCACTAACGTTTATTGACTTTTTAATCACTCATTACATAATATAGCGAGGTTTTTGTTATTTATTAGTATATTTTTGTATATAAAAATGTATTATTTATCAAACACCAAGCTAATAATTATACAACAAAAGTCAATTCCAGACTGATAAAAATCCTTAAATAACCCTTCAAAACCAAGTTCAGCCAAGCCCAAAAAAAATGTCCAGGTTCAACCCCGATAAAAATGGCAAGCATTTTATAAGCCCGGTCCATCCAACCCTAGGTTTGGTATTCAAAGTGTGACCTACAGGCAAAAAAATTTTTACTAAAGCCCAGGCCTGTCCTGAATAAAATTCCAAGACTTAACAAAGCCCGGTCTGGCCCTTTCTTTTCTAAGGCCTGGCCTCAGTAGGTCTTTAATAGGTACTATAATAATATTGAAGTGTTAACATATTCCATATTATTATTATGAATACATATTTTTAAAAAAAAAAGATTCATATATCTACAATACTATTTGATATAATTTTATAGGTACTATAATATAATGTAATATATATATAGCCTATAGGTATAAACTATATATTAATATATATATATACATATCTATATTAATTATACAAATATTCTGACTTATATATAAAACTGTATTAATTATCTGGAATTCATACTACCACAATGTATACTTCTAAACATTAAAGTTGGTAAATTGGTATGTCTTTGCCTTGGCTCTGTTAATTTGCAATGACGCTACTGTTCTATATTACCCCACGAGTGAAGTGCTTCTACTCTCTACTTGCCGACTTTTTATTATTGAAATACAAACTTTGGAGCATACTAGTTGCTTCCTAAAATTTATTAATTATCTCACATCCTCAGTGGTTTATTTTTAATGTCATTGTAAAATAGATTCTTTGCTTTACAAAAAATCTAAAACTATAAACAGCTTTATATGTATATGACCAAAAGAAATTAAAAATATAGGTAATAAACTAACATAAATATAATACAATTTATAAATGACCTAAAATAATCTAAAAAAATTTAAATAATACAACTTCTAGAATAGATTTTATAAAATACCCATTGTTAAAAATTAAAGAAACATTATACAATCAATAAAAGTTTTATGACATATATATAAATTACAAACCATAAGTTATTATTAATACATTTGAACGTATACTTGTAGGGCCAATTTTTCTAGATTACAATTATATATATATCATAAATTATTAAATTGAAACTTGTATAAACTATAAAATATATATAAGTGGTAAAATAAAATTAAACTTTATAATTGCAATAGCTATTGAATCAGCCGATTCTAAATTTAAAATATTTAAACCTATATTTTACTGTAGATCTACAATCCAGGCTTAACAAATATAGATATCAATCAATTTAAAAATAACATTGAAATGGTGGTATTACTTTTATCAGATAATGGATTCGTTTGTCGATTATAAATATTAAATTATCTTGACTGTTTTGTTTTCAAAAATATTATTATATTCATTTAAATCTGGGTGTGCACCGTTTTTTTATATTTATGATCCCCATTTTTACCAGTTATTAACGCTTCTCATATTTCTTTGAAAATTATAGTATAACGACTATTTCTTTTTTAAGGTAGTAGAAGAGCTATGTCCTCTTGTACCTACTCCAATTCTCGCAATAGAAAATACTAACATGGAAATTTAAATTAAAAAAAGAAAACTAATCTTAAATATTGGATGATTGATGCAAAATTTTTCTTAGATATTTACTGCGATTCAAGACAGATCATACTAACAATTCAAAGAAACGGATTACAAATGAAAATAAAATAATATTAATACTATTTGTCATATCATAAAATTGTATTAAAATGCAAAAATATAATTTTAAAAGAATATTTATTTACTCATAGTAGTTAATTTTAATGATTGTACTTATTTCATATTGAAATGTCAAAAATATAAATGGGTATTGAAAAAAAATTAAAATAGCTATAAAATATTGTATTAACCGATTTAAAATTTTTTTTGTATGTAGCTAGAATGATATATTTCCAACACTATTGATTTTTCAGTTCTTAAAACCTAAAATTAAGTCTATTATGAATTAATTTTTAAAATTTTGCATATTGCTATAAATAATCTAAAAATAATTCAAAATTTTCAAAATTTTTTTGTTTTAATATTTTACATATAAACGTTTGGGGTGAAAATTTCATGACTCAATATTTTCAGTTATAAAGAATTTTTCCAATTTTTATGCTAATTTTTTGATAGTTTTTTTCTTACCCTTTTATCAAGAAATTAAAAATCTTAAAATGATCTCTCTAAAGTACCAATGAGATGAAATTTACTACTGGAAACTGGGTAAGCTTGTGAAGATCGGAGTACTCCTATCATAGAAATTTTGTACACATTATAAATACATTATAAATATATATATGTATATTATATATATATATATATAATATACATATAAAAAAAACATTATCGTAAAACTAATACATTCAATACAAAAAAAAATATATATATATATATTTTTTTTTTTCAAATTTACCTTTTAATATTAATATTTAAAAGTAATTATTACATTTTTTATTTTTAATATCCTTCAATCATCAAAATATACATTTTATTTTTGCATTTTTACAATTTTTTTAGAGCATTAAAACCCCAGCCATAATTATATTTAATAACTATAATAACTGAAAAATTTCATAAGTATATTGATAAACAATTTTTATTTCAATTATATGTATTATTATTAAATTGTGTAGATATAATGTAAAATGTATATATATTATTATATTTAATTTAGTACACATTTTGGAGGAACAAACTCTAATAATTCTAATAATGAAATGTTTTTATTTCATAAAAATACAATATAATTATTTAATTATTTTTCAAATGTTTTATTTAAATTAATGATTAAACAATAATTATATAATAAGTATGAAAGTGTTACCCATTTGAATCTTTTATCATTACACACTATAATATTATATGAGCATTATATATTCAGATAAAATTACATTTGTATATTATATCAATTGTAAGATCTAAGAATTTAATTATCTATTTGTGTTTCAAGTGTAAATTGGAAAAAGGAATATTATTTTATATACAAATCTGTATTTTTGTGTAAATATGATACAAAATAGTGTTTAATCCATTGATTATTAATAATAATTTATGGCGTAATATGTTTTTAAGTTTTATTTATCTAATTATTATTGATAATTATACTTATTTTTTGATATATACCATTGACTAAAATTTGAAAAAATTTAAATCTAAAGGTGTATTATATATATGATATAGGAAACAATTTGAATAAATGCCATAATATATATCCCGAATTGGGTATTTCACTATTTTTTTTTAATATGGAAGAGAGTTTAAGTATGATCTCCACTATTTTACCCATAGTGGGTATGTAATAACTTTATCTTGTACATTGTATACAGTCAAAATAGATTCCTGCCTATGGGTAACAATGATAGGTAGATTATTGTTTTATAGTAGTAGTATATGTGGTGATTTACACTATAAGAAAAATAATATAAAAATCATATACATTTCATATAAATCATATATTCATTGATAGTCTTCTATAGGCAGTAAAGTTTGATTTCTTATGCTATCCCAAAACCATTGAGCACAAACAGTAATGGCATCCGAGCTTGTCTTCTGTGAAAATTTCTGTTTTAACACACAATTTTATGAAATTTTAATTGTGTACATACAGAAATATAATATATACAATATAATAATAATATAATATAATACAGAATGATATATGCTAGGTAAAATAATGTTTTAAATATTTAAAATAAATACAAATGTAAATTATAATACATTATTTATTAATAATTATATATTAAATAATATATATTTTTAATATGTCAAATGTCAAATGGGTACATATTAAAGTCAAAATATTTTTATAAAATTATGTTTTTATCATAAATAACACTTACTTTTGACAATGGGTTCAGTCTATTTTTTGATATTATAATGTGTGTAGAAGTGTCTTTTTCTGACGGATCTAAAGACGTACCACCATAGCTATAAATATTTTACATTAAGAAAAATAACATTCATAAAAATATAGTATAGTATAAGTGCTTATTAAATATTTAATAATTATTGAATTACATGAATATTTAAAAATTATGTTGTTAAAAAAAAAAAAAATTTTGAATTAATACTTTAAATACTTTAATTTGTTGTTTATCAGTCAGTTTTGGCTTTTGAACCATGCAGTTAAGTCAAAATAAGTTGAAAATTCTATTATAATTCAAATATGGTATTGATAAAAAAAAATAGTTGCTTAAAATTGTGTAAAACAAGGAATTACACCTAGTCGAGGTTGGGGAAAATAATGTAATTTTTCAATATATTTTTATTGTTATTCAAATAAATATTCAATAAGAAGTGAAATATACTAATACACACGGTGTATGTTAAGAAAGAGCCTTGTCGAGTCGACGGAGACTGGTCTTCACTCTGCTACCTTACTATAGTAAAACCATGTTACATTGGCATACATATCACCTATATTTATTGACTATTGTTATAAACGTAAAAAGTATACCCAGTTATTTTGGATGATGCTGTATAATTCAAACCTGTGCATGTTAGATGAGTTTTTGTTTTCCGCTAGGACTCTTTCTTAACGAACACAGAGTATAAATTTTCAAATCTTTGAAAAATCAAGATGATAGATATTATTATATATATATATATATATATTATAGATATATTCTTACAATATTATTTTTATTATTATTATAACATTTTTGGTGAATTTTGGTAACTGCTAATATACATTTACTAAATACAATATAAAACAATATGTTACATTTTTATCAATTCTGTATTAGAAAAAATTTTTTTTAATAAATTTGTCTAAAACCAACAATGGCAATGTATAATTCAAACCTGCACGTGGCGGATGAGTTTTCATTCAAAAACTGGTTTCTCTTAACTTGTGGTGAGTATAGGATTAGACATGATATTGTATTTATATAATATATTTCAATACATAATTATATAGTCAGAAAATAGTTAAGGAATTTTGATATTTTTAATTATTATTTTAGTTTTAGTATAAAAATGATTAGAAATTTTGTAACTAGTAACATAACTTGGTTACTTTTTAAAAGTGGCTTACTCAACACTGGCATTAATATATTGATCATTAATTTATAAGACATAAATATAACACACACATAAAGTTTAAGAAAGGATACGCAATAAAATATCGTAAAAACTTATTTTTAGATATTGAATCTGGTACAGCAATACGGATTCCCGTAAATAAATCAGGTAAACGCTAAAAATAATAAATAAAACATGAAAAATTATAATTAATAATTTGTAGAACATAAGACAGCCTTAGACCAGTATTTTATTTATGATATGTAAATTCCAAATTTAAGTTGTACAAAAAAAAAACAAGTATGTTTTAAAACTATATAATGATTATCAACATATTATATGTATATTATTACACTGATATTTAATTAGTAATTATGTAAATAATCTAATTAGGAAATTATTTTATAGGTTTTAAGTTCTAAAAAATATTTTGCATCTAAAACACCTTTGAGTTGTTTACTTAGATTTAATATAATCTATATTATTTTATGGTGTTATTTTGTTGGATTGTACTCACTCTGATCACAATATTGTAATGCATTTTAATATTAAAACTTTAATCAAAATTATTTTAAACAATTCCATATTTTTAATGGGTGTGGTGTCCTCTTAAAAAAGGTTATAACACCATAATGATATAAAGAACAATTTAACTGGCATGTTTTTTGACATTGACTACAATGAGTCAAGGTTTGGTCTAGTTCATAGTTATCTACACAGGTTGGCATTCATGCCTATGCTACTACACAGAAATATATATGGGAAAATGTGGTTTTTAATATAATATGCATAAACCGTTGAAATTACGGAAAAATTTAATAGAATCTTAATTATAAAACAAAAAATTCTTCATTAGATGTAATTGTTTTTATGTTTCTATGATTTATAGTTTTCATTTTATGTGCGTTTTTAATCAATTTGACCAACTATTTTGGTGCCAAAATTTAAAATTAATCTTACTGATAAGCGATAACTAAAGCCCATAACAATTTTATTTTATTAAATTTAATATAACTTTTACAATATTGATATTTATAAAGTATAATAATATGTGGTTACAACACTTGTTACACAATAATTAAATTGTATTTTTTGGGGTTATATCTTTTTATAGTGATTAGGTGGTGGCTAGGTTACAAAAGAAACTTAGATAAATTTTATTTTTAAATTTAATTTGTTAACAACACAAATCTGACAATTATAAAAAAATGTAAGAACAAAGCACACAATCATGTAGCAAGTGTATTAGTACTTTATAAATATTGAACGACGTTTTCTAACGATTGTTATTAGGAAGGTATATTATAAAAATGATATTGATTTAATAAAATAAAATTTTTTTGGTTATCGCTTATCAGTAAGATTAATTTTAAATTTTGGCGCCAAAATAGTACCTAGGTCAAATTTATTAAATAAAAACACATATAATGAGAACTATAAATCATAGAAATACAAAAAAAAAAAATTACATCTAATGAAGAATTTCCCGTTTTATAATTAAGATTCTGCTATTTTTTCCTAATTTGAACTGTTTATGCATATTATATAGAAAACCATATTTTCTTGTATACTTTACATGTAATAGGCGGTTTAACTACTATTAGCGCTATTAGTTCATTACAAACGCCGTATCGACCATGATAACGCCTTGAACACCAACCTGTATAGATAACTGTGGTCTAGTTGTAGTTATTGGCTGGTAACAGAGCCACGAAGAGAAAATCCAGGCCGAAAGACGGACTCTATATTAATATATATATACCTATACTAATATATTTAGGAACATTTAGACAAATTAATTTTTTTTTTTATTATTTCCAACCAAATATTAAAACCGTCAGAATTATGTTTCCCAAACACAGGAAATAATCAAAAAAAATTCTAATATGAAAGGGTATTTTCTCAAATATCAGGGGTCCCTAAAATGTTAGAGCCCAGGGGAATCACCACCACCCCTCCTCTCAACAGGCCTGTCTATAAATCGTAAGATATTTGAAAATGGAAAAATGTTGATGACATCCGCCTCAGAGAAGCATAAGAATATTGATATCTACACTTAATGTGTTAATTGATATAAAAATCAAATTATATAGTTTTTAAATGTATTAAAATGAAAAAAATATGTATAATTAAAAGATAAAAAATAAAAGATAAAAGATGTTAAGTGAGCATGTTAAAACTTAAATGAACCATTATTATATTCTTATACAAATATTAAAATTTATCAGAAAGGTTCTTGGGTTGAATAATAAAAGGGAAAAGAAACACATACCCGCCGTGGTTCTTCGGATAGTTTAACTTTTTTAACTGGATTTTCTGCTTTTTCTTTGGAACAAGAGGGTTGACTATCCAATGTTCTCTAGATTGAATAAAATGATTAATTAATTTTTTTACATTTGTACACTATAAGTAAGTATTATTTATTTATTCAATTAAAATTAAATGAATACAATTTAGAAACATTCATGGTTTAAAATTTAAATAATTTATGGTCAAAATAATGTTACAAAAAATAAATAAAATACATTCAGCATTAAATAACAATTTATTTAAAATTTAATAAATAGGTAATTATTTTTATTTTACCTTTGATCTTTTCTGTTTTTCAGGCGAAGACTGCAGTAAATCATTATCAGAACTAGTATTATTTTCTGAGGTAATGTGTGAAAAAATACTTATATTATTAGTTTCTTCTAATGATTTATCATATAAAGTCTAAAAACAAATTAAAATTAGTATACATATTTAAAATAAAACACAATTATTGAACTAATATAATAATATATAAAAGATCACAAAAAAAT
This sequence comes from Pemphigus obesinymphae, assembly GCA_025469235.1. Taxonomy (NCBI): domain Eukaryota; kingdom Metazoa; phylum Arthropoda; class Insecta; order Hemiptera; family Aphididae; genus Pemphigus; species Pemphigus obesinymphae. The sequence goes on along the minus strand of JAIPRL010005930.1, from coordinate 6,237 downwards.
CTCAACTCACTTGTAATTCAGATAATGATGTAGCACATTTCCAATTTTTGTCATCTCTAATTTTAGTTACTCTAGGGAATCTAATTGATATACCATTAGCAGTATGCACATCTGCTTGAGAGAATTCTGCACCGGAAATTTCCCATACTGGCATTTCCTATTTAATAAATGTAGAATTAGATTTAATTTATAAAATGAATTAGTTTTAATTAAATTATGTAGATTATTTAGATTATTCTATACAAATATACACACAGGGACTTATTTAGGATTTTATAATACCTTAGATATCTAAATTCAGACCTCGACACAAAACCTCAGAATATATTTAGTAAATAGTACAGTAAATATTTTCAAAGAATTTTGACTTTAATTTTGTTGTTCTATTTATTTTACAAAGTACAATAATTATTATATAATTTAATATATTATATTAAAAGAACTATTATTAATTATTTATTTATCATATAATTATCTCAATAATTTTTATATTTATCTTAAACTATAGAACAGAAAAATGATTTTGCAATTCTTAAAAAGAATATAGTAGTATTTTCCACATATGCGACACTAGATAAATATATGTATTATATGTCAAAAACAAGGAATACTTGGAAATGTTGTATGAATGGAACAGTACTCACAGGGTATAAAATTGAATAAGAAGTAAATGAGGAAATGAAATACACAATTTTTAAACAATTTGATTCAGTGTTAAGAAATCCCAAAACAAGAAAAGGAATAGATGGAAACCAAGCGGAACTTTGGAAAGGTGGTACACAAATACACAATGAACTCTTTAATGATATATATAACACAGGAAATCTTACTTTAAACTTTATGCAAAATTATTTCCATTCCGAAAAAACCAACAACAACAAAATGAGATCAATATCGCATAATCAGCTTATTAATAACACACATATTAAAAATATTAACAAATATTATAATGAAACAAATGGAAAAAAATATTGAAGTTATATTATCACAAAACTATTTTGGATTTAGAAAAAATATGGCTACTGGGATAGCAATATTGGCTCAAAAAATAATCTCTGAGAAAAGAATTAGGAAAGATGAACCTACATTTATAGGGGTTTTTTGGATGTAGAAAAAGCGTTTGACAATTTAAACTGAACAGTAATATTTCAAATGCTGAAAATAGCAGATGTAGATAGAAGACTATTATACAACAAATTATACCATAATGAAATGGTTGTCATAAAAATTGAAGATAATAAAAAAGTAACACATATTAAAAATGGGTTAGACAAAGGTATAATCTCTCATCCCTCATATTTATTGCCTACATTCAAGAAGCTAAAAATGTAATAGACGAAAGAGCTCAATTAGGTCTTAAATTAAATGCTTGGAATATGTTAAGACTCACGAATGATATAACAATAAAAATAATAAGACTTACAGAAAATATTAAGAACTATGGAAATAACAATGAATAATGAACTACAAAAGAATATAAATACAAAAAGACTAAAGTTCTTGTATACAATATGAACAATTTTACCAGGGTAAAAATATATTTAAAAGGAAATCAAGAATTATAGTAGGTAGAAGATTTTACATATTTAGGAAGTATTATAAGTCCAGATGGAAGAAGTAAAAAATAAATAATAAAAAGAATATGCTAAGCTAATATAGCATATAATTTATTTTAAGAAATATCAGCCTAAAGATAAGGAAAAATCTCCTAAAAAGTTATGTCTGGAGTATAATGGTAGCAAGACATAGATGATCGGTAAAGAAGAGCAAAGAAGATTAGAAGCTTTCAAATTCAGTATTTTAGGAGAATGCTCAAGATAAGCTTGATGGATTGGATAAAAAATGAAAGCGTTGGAAAAAATATCTATATGGAAAATATTAAAAAAAGAAGGAATGAATGTGGATTGGTTATGTATTAACAATTAAGGTATGGTGGACTCCTAGGTCTAATTATAGAAGAGTATGTAGAAGGGAAAAACCACAGAGGAAGCCACATTTATAGTACATTCAACAAATAATAAAGAACCAAGGATACAATTGATACAAATAAATGAAAAGAAAGGGGATAATGGGAAAGAATGAAGCTATTGCTGCAAACCAATTTACCAATCTTAGAATTGAATACAATTAGAGGCAGAGAGAGAGAGAGACTTAAATTATTAAAGTAAAAATTTATCCATCCTGTTAAATTAGTCTTAATCCACATCTGAAATCATTATACTTTAACCTCTATGTCATTTAATAATTTTGTATTTATAAATACAAATACTAATACTAATACTAGTAGAAGGAAAAATTCCAGAAGCGTGGAGGAAGAGTTGTGTAGTACCAATATTCAAGGGTAAAGGAGATGTACAGGATTGTGGAAATTATAGAGTGATAAAACTTATGAGCCACAGTATGAAGATTTGGGAAAAGATAATAGATAAAAGGGTAAGAGGTGAGACAACTGTTACTAGAAATCAGTTTGGGTTTATGCCTGGGAGGTCAACAATGGAGCCAATA
>JAIPRL010005929.1:0-29688 GCA_025469235.1 Pemphigus obesinymphae | reverse complement strand
AAAAAAAAAAAAAAAAACAATACAATAATATAAATTACCATTTTTTATTAATTATGTATATTTGCATAAAAATTTATTAAGTAGGTGCCTCTTAAATATAATTTTAAGTCCAAGTAAAGAAGGATTCCACATTTTTCCATTTCTTTTTATGGTTTTTCGACAAATTAGTTTCAAATTTTTTTTCCTAGGTTCGATATTCGAACTGAACTATTTTGTGTTTAGTTCGGTTCGAAAATCGAACAGTTCGTAACATCACTAAAAATTTGCAATAGGTATTTCCGTTTTCATCGATAGTTTTGTGTCGATTATTTTAATATTATTATCGCTAAAACTTTGGCGGATAGCAAAAAAACGGTTTAGCGAATTACGCTCTTTATCATACTGTGACTACAGACGATTATAATACGATGAAAATATTTGCTCCTATTCGCGCTTACGAACGATACTCGTTCACTATTATCCGGGTATTTGGTCTGTTTGGCTAACTTTTTAACCTTTTATTATATATGTATATTGTATGTGCATCGAAAGTGTTGTGAAAATGTGTGAAATATTTTCGAAAAAAGTTCACCTCTCCGTGGAACTGTCAACGGCAGACTTTGAGCTAGGTAGTGGGCGCTTGATTGTTCGCCGTCCGGTATATTCGCTCTTTCGGATTTTATATATTTTGTGCATTTTATTTATTAATACATAATATATTATTTACAGCATAGTTTAAATATTAAACTGTATTTTCTAGCTATTTTATTATTTTATTGAAAAATTAACCATAGGCGATATATATATAGTTTATGATATACTTATAATTATTATATAATTATATGCACGGTCGCTCCGAAGAAATATTTATATTTACGGGGGGATGTTGGAACTTTCTTAAAAAGATCTTAAACTTTTTAATTTTTTTGACCGATTTCCAGAAGATATACCGCGACACTCAATCCCTCAGGACGACCCTGTAATTGTATGATGTGAATATGTGATACACAATACTATAATATATGTGAAACATTCACTGAATACTTTTTATGGAGAACGTGCAATGTTAAAATAAATCAGATACTCAAATTACCACTAACGAGCGGTATGAGAGCATAAACCGCATTTTGATGACTGTATAAAATCGTATTTGATTGCATACGTGCAGTTTGATGTTCGTTTTTTTACGACCTGAAATGACTGCTATATAGTACATTTAAAAGGTATATGTATTTTTCAAATGGTTTAAAATGCAGCACATCTATACAAAATAAAAATAATGTTAAATGTAATATGTAAAAATGCGTATAATAGATTTTTATTAACCAGTGTTTCGAAGATTTTTGCTCGAATTTCGAAAAAATAAGCTTTTTAAAAACCCAAAGGAAAGCGTATTTATCGGATTTAAGTAAATAAAAATCGTATATAGAACCGATAACAGAGTCATATCGTAACAATTAAAAAAATAAATGATATTAAGTCGGTTAACAAGCCTCGAATAATGTATACTACTTATACGTACTAATTTTCTTTCACGACTATAACTAATAGTATTGTATATTATTTTTTAAACTGTTTTCAGGATTTTGTACCACTGCTCAAATCTAGACACCGCAAAAAAAATATACGCAACTATCGATCAAACACTGTGAGTAATATGCATTGTTATCATACACAAAGTAGAACGCACAACTTTATAGAAATCAATTTAATTTATGGTTTTACTTTTTTAACACTGGATGTTCTATTACAAAGGTTCTTAACCTGGTAGGAATTCCTACCTTCCTTTCAGGAAATTTAAGTGTAAAGAAATAAACTTTTTTTTTGGTCATCAGTTACAGTTATTCGGCTAAATAACTTCAAGCACCCCATAATAAATGGATTCAGTACGCCACTGAAAAAAGGAACTCTCTGATAAATGATAAAGTGCACAAAGTGTAAAAGGTATAATAATAATAATAATAATAATAATAATAATAATAATAATAATAATAATAATAATAATAATAATAATAATAATAATAATAATAATAATAATAATAATAATAATAATAATAACAATAATAATAATAATAATAATAATAATAATAATAATAATAATAATAGTATTTATTTATAATCCAAAATTGATTAGTTTTGGTAACTATTGTATAATTCGAAAAAATTTTGTATTTTGATTTGCCCAGTATTTGGATAATTTTAAAAGTATAATATAGATACAATTTTTCCATAATGTACATAGGTAGGTACATAGAACAAATTGAATATATATAATATAATATTGTACGTAAAACGGCTTTTTTTAAGGAATACATTTATTAATAGATAAACAACATATATTATCTTTTTTAAATATTACGAGTAATTTAAATAAATGAATACAATTAGGTCATTTAAATTACTGATCTCTATGCTTTTACAGTAATCAGATAATTTTTAAAATCATTCACTAATAAAACTATTTTATTTTTTATATATTATTTTATTTATTTTAAAACTAAAAAAAATACATTAAGCATGGTGATGGTGATATTATAGTAATGCAATAAATACTAAAATTTTTTTCGTAATTATATATCGTAAAATTATTATTAATTATATTTCACGAGAATCAGTTTTACCAACATCCCTCCAAACTTCTAGTGGACCATTTAAATGAATGTAACTTACGACTTTGAATATAAAAATAAATGGTATTTCATGAAATTGTATTAAATTTTTATTCGTAAACCATATAATAAGTTAACGTATTGTAAATTTATAAATCTAAATAAGTATAGGGTTGTTCTTGTTAAATATATATTCGTATAAATAAAATTACACTTAAAAGAAAAACATTTTTATACGATAGGTTATAGTTTTTTTTTTTAATAATTATATTATAAACATATTATAATATGATATAATAAAGTGCAAACAAATTTTCAATGTTTACAATAGTAGCCTCTTATTAGATTCGTATACGAACGCATACTATGATTTAATAATAAATTCTATCGTTTGAAATAGTTCCGATTGAATGTTTTTATTTTTATACACGGGATATAAAAAGAAGGGATTCTGATCTTGCTTTGGTAATAATTAACCACATTTGCGTTTTTTATTTCGAAGTGAATCCCTTAGGTATTATTTTTTAGCTCATATTGTTGAAACGTCTTGTTCTTATTTTTATTTTAATATTAAAATCAGTTTATAATATTTAAAATCCGGTCAGTGGGGGGTGGAAGCACTTCGCTTGTTGGATACTGATGGTGGACATATTGAATGATAGTATATATAATATTAAAGCTTCGGTGGATATACTTGATAATAACTGCAGATTGTACTAATAATATACATATAATGGTATAATAATATTATGAACAAAAAAAGTTGGATGAAGTGTAAAAGTTATTTGGTTGTGTAAGAATGAAACATAAAAAATTATACTTCTTAAACAAATATGATGAAATCGTTAAATTTCAATTTGATATAACTTTAACACAAAGTCCGACCGCCCAAATTATGACTTCACCATTAGTTTTTTGATCAAAAAATATATATCTAAAAATTAAAAATTAAATCGAATTCTCCTGTAAAGTAGAAAAGTTATACCTATTATGAATTAAATCTTGAATTAAATGTCTATATATAGCCCAAAAGCGAGTAAGAATTTTCAAAATTATTTTGCCTTCATAATGTACATACATACGTTTTTGTTGAAAATTTCAAATTTATGGGTCTATTATATTCTCGAAATTCGAACACATTTCATACCAAAATTATACATATTATCGAAAAAAATGAAATGGCTATTAAAAATTATTGTGTCATCCTATTTTTAAATTTTATTATGTGTATAGCTAGTATGACGTAATTTTAATACTACATTAATTTTTCAGACCTTAAAGCTTCAAATTAAGACTATTATGAATTAAATGACCTAAAACTGAAAATTGCTATAAATAGCTTGAAATTGGGAAAATATTTACAAAATATTTTTGTTTTCATAATGTTATTCAGCATATAATCGATTTTATTATGAGGTTAGTAAAAAAAAAGCATATGGGTATAAACAGATTACATACTCGTAAATCAATAGTGAAGATAAGTTCACAAATTGACCATGTATGTAGTATAATACATTTCTGGGTTTTGTGAACAAAACAGAATAAAAAAAAAAATCGAGTTAGGCACCCATATATACATAGAATGAACAGAATTGATATATTTCTAAATAGCTTTAGACAAGCTTTTTTGCAATGGTTAAGAATAAATAATTTTTTTTTTCTATTCGACAGATATATTTGTTGGTTTTCTCATTATTTGATCCTATTATTGCTTTCGATGATTTTGTAAAAAATTACACTAAATTTTACTATATTACCCATAAGATAAACAGACAGCAAATGTGGGTGCAACGTCCCCTTAATCATAATGCTTATATTTGAAAATGTCAACGTTACAAGATCGTATCGCCGACAAGAGGCGACTAAAATTAAATCATTCCCATATAAGCCAACACAACATTTATTGACTTATAAATATAGAGTTTTTATAAGTGGGGACCAGAGGTGTATAAACTGATTGCTGACAGTCACATTTACAAGGGCAAAACTAATACCGAGTGTGCAATTTTAAAAGATTATATAACATTAAAACATTTAATATTATACTGATTTCATTACTGTATCACAAGAATGTCAAGCTTACTTCAACAATTATATTTTTTAACAAATACGGCAATGTAAAAAAAAACATTCAGGTAATGGGAATTATTAGGTTTTAAGTTGTATAGTACATATATATATATATGTAGTAAGGTATTTATGGGACGTGTTTGAGCTATGTGTGTATGTATACCAGGAGAAAATATATGTTACCACCTACCATATCGGTAAGTGTAATTAATGAGGTTATGGTATTGAATGATCATGGATGTTATAAAAACTTGGATAAGACATGATGGGTACCTAATCAGTGAACACTTAAGTAATGACAAAATACGGCCGTTTATCGTGTTAAATACATCTGTCTATCTATAGCCGATAATGAAAAAAAATAAACAAACAGCCTCCATTTCTCATCAGGACTTACCGGATCATAAAAATTTACTGGTATCAAATTTTGAAGTGTCCCCTATCCCATTTTTTTTATCGTCTATGGTAATAGTAAAAAATTCATCACAAATGACCAGAAAAGTATGGGTTCTTATCATTAATCACACACTGGCCATGTATTACTCATGGTAACACGTATATTATCTTCAACTGGTATATAATAACCAATGAATTATAAAAGTTATAGATGATATCATATGTATATTTTTGTTACCTATGTTACATTGGTTATATATCGTTATTACTTATAGATAATTAAGATAATTTAATGATGCATATCAATTAACGTTTAAAAGTGCTGGAGGACAGCCGTGTGTTCCATTTTCAGCTTTTAAAATTTAGCCCAACTTACACTACTGATGATGACATATCTTCTCGGGATAATACTTCTGCGTTATGTGCGTGAGGGGCGACGCAATATACTGTGTACATCAGGATGACACGAAGTCGGGAAAAGACGTTCTCTTATCTGTCCCGAAACCTTGCCGTGATACTGTAAGATTATGAAAGACGCAAAGACTATGCGGTATAATATAAATGGATTGTACGGTAATGGCGGTAGTTTTTGTGTCGTATCATAATGTATATATATATATATGTATATAAATGATAAGAGGACAATCTGACGGGAGTAAGTATCAAGGTAACCTATGTGCGGGGGAGGCAGGACGATCATTGGTCCTGTGTGAACAGTACCATAAGAGAGAGAGGATAGGGGGAGTGAGAAGGACTGACGAGGTCATTTTCCGCGTGATGAATAGCTCCATAAAATAATAACGTGAGTGACGTATCGTAGAGCCGAGAGAGGGAGCCGCCGACCAAACATTGGTTATATATCGTTATTACTTATAAATAATTAAGATAATTTAATGATGCATATCAATTAACGTTTAAAAGTGCTGGAGGAGAGTCGTGTGCTCCGTTTGCAACTTTTAAAATTTAGCCCGACTTACACTACTGATGATGACATATCTCCTCTGGATAATACTTCTGTGTTATGTGCGTGAGGGGCGACGCAATATACTGTGTACATCAGGATGACACGAAGTCGGGAAAAGACGTTCTCTTATCTGTCCCGAAACCTTGCCGTGATACTGTAAGATTACGAAAGACGCAAAGACTAAGCGGTATAATATAAATGGATTGTACGGTAATGGCGGTAGTTGTTGTGTCATATCATAATGTATATATATATATATATGAATGATAAAAGGACAATCTGACGGGAGTAAGTATCAAGGTAACCTATGTGCGGGGGAGGCAGGACGATCATTGGTCCTGTGTGAACAGTACCATAAGAGAGAGAGGATAGGGGGAGTGAGAGGGACGGACGAGGTCATGATGAATGGCTCGTTAAAATAATAATGTGAGTGACGTATCGTAGAGCCGAGAGAGGGGGAGAGAGAGAGAGAGAGCCGCCGGCCAAACGTACACAACCCATTAATCACGGGGCCAACGATTATTGTTTTACTAGGGAGTCGGTGGTGCCCTGGCGGGTCGTTTACGGTTCAAATTGGGGGTAGTTTTGAAGTTATGCGAACCGTTCTTGTTTAATAAGTATTAACACCGTACTAAAGGTTTTGTATATAATTGGGCGTGTATATGTTTGTGCGGCGAATATTTCACGCGAACGCATGAATTGATCACTGTTTGCCCGTAATATACGTATTGTTATCTTCGTTTGTTTTTCCCATCCAAGGTCGCGCCGCCTTTACGGCCATGTAGTTCTACCGTCCATTATTGCCACGGATATTACTTTTCGGGCCGAACTAAATCACGCGCGGATCGCCCAAAGTTCGAAACGATGTGCAGCGTTGTACGATTAATCGGCGTGATTTCGAAGTCGGTTTTATTAAACACCAAGAGGGGATCGTACGATCGATCGTATTATCGTCGTTACGGACCGAGTGTAGGCCATGTAGTGGTAGACCCGTCGCGCGGCAAGCGAAAGATTCGCTGGTTTCATTCTCGGGGCCGAAAAGTAAACTATTGAGTCATTTTCTCAATAAACGTTTCCTCTACGTAGAACTGTGTAAAAACATGTATTATGATGATTACGTCTCCTAATCGTCATTATATTTCGTGACCATTTTCTATAATAGGTATATTAAGTGTCGTACATTAAGAAAAATGTACACCATGACGGGGAATCCAGTTGAAATATTTAGTTTTAGGCATTTGAAAAAAATACGTACATTTAAAAAATTAAAATTAAATTTAATGTGATAATAATTTATGCAATGCGCACGTGGATAAATGATTGTTCTATATATTATGATATATATATATCGTTCTCAGATCCAGTGTGTGTAGAAAAAAACTCATAAGTTCATTTGAGCGATATGTGTATTTTTTTAACGAACTGCGCCTTTTGTACGATCCATATGTGTGTCTTATACGACTAAATGATATCTAACGAGATCCGTACAACGTTTTGCCACTCTGCGTCGTATATAATAATAGGATAAAAGCCTGAGTGCCATCACATAAGGCGGTCCGAAACCGAGCCGAACATAACGTGAATACATTATGGTATAGACCTGATTAATGAGTAGTAAGTAATAACTATAACGAGCAATAATGAATGTTGACACAATATAATTAGAATGTGTACAATGTAGCTAAGGTACGTAGTGCATACATATTATTATATGTTGATCATTATTTACTAGACAGTAGGCACAATAGACAGGTACTGGAAAATATAAATAATAAGTATGCAAAATAATGAGTATAAAAAGGATTTTCTTGAGACTTTGTTAATCTCTTTTTCGAGTTTCGTTTTTTAACAGATTTCTTTTCATTATTTTGATTTTGAATCATTGATTCTTTTTCCTCATTATTTTTTTCTACATTTTCTTCATTTTCTATTTCTTCTTATTTTCCCCTTGCAACTCGTCTTCCGATGAATCGTTTTTATTACATTCTTCCTCTTCTGAAACTATAGTATCTACATTAATTTCAATTTCATTCAAATTTCCCCCCCCCCCTGAATTTATGTCTTTGTCCTTTTTCCTTCATTAAAAGTAGCTTAGTGACTTTGGCAAATTGGAATGTACTCTCCGATAGGCGTTAAATGTTTTTTTGTACATCTTTTTTATGCCTTAAAAATGTAACCGCTCAATATCATCCTCTGAAATGTTTAACAGTTGGGCATCATATATACAATATAAATCCAAACTGTCCACAGGCATATTATCATTATTTATATTTGCTGAAAATAAGTCTTTGTTCGCCATATTTGTTTCAGTGAATGTCGAATAAAAATATATAAGAGTTTCAGTACTATAACTATTTAAAAATAATAACAATTTCGAAGAAATTTAGGCACATACCTTCTTAATATAAATCCAAACTGCCCACAGGCATATTTTTATTATTTTTATTTACTGAAAATAAGTATTTATTTGCCATGTTTGCTTCAGTGAATACCAAAATATACAAATATAATAATTTCAGTACTACAAACATTTAAAAAGAGTTTTTTAGTGAACACTAATAATAATAAATAAAAAAAGTCTAGGTAAAGCTGATACTTTGCGTAACAGGCAAAGTGAATAATGTTAATATGTTTTTAAATTTTTTTTAAATATATATAAATATGTATACCTATGAATTATGAAACGAAGTATATTTTAATTATTTATATTATTCTTTTGATTTATATTGATTTTTATGATTAGAATCACATTACATTAAATAATAAACTAAATTGTGAATTATATTATTCATATAGTGTCTATTTAGTTAAATTGTTTGTTTTTAATTATTTTACATAATATAATATATTATATACATAGTTTCCTTTAGAATAGTTTAAATGATAAAATTGTTTATTTTTTTTTAAATTCAAATTTAAATTTAATATTAATAAAAATAATTAATTTACCTGATAAATCTGCAGCTGTATAATTATTATTTTTTGATAATAATTTGTCAATTTTGAATTATGCTAGAAGAACAAAAATACTCAAAATTATAACATTTAGTAATTATTATTAACTAAGTTAATTATAAAAATCATTTCTCACATTCTTCATCTAATGATTTGTTCATAAAAACAGTCTTGACCATTTATAGAATATTTTTTCTGTTTTCATTATACTTTATGAAAAAATGTGTTGTTTTTACTAAAAGTCAAGTAGGTATAAAGTATTATTAAGTAATTATAGTGGTTTAACTGTGGCTTTTGAGTGTGGGAAAAAATATCAGACTTTTGAAAAATGTTTATCGGGTGGTTTGCCTCCACGGGTCTCCTTGTGATAATTATTTCGTCCCTTAAACCAAGGCCGTATCTGAGGGGTGTGGGTCCATGTGGTCCGGACTCCATTCGAAATTTTTTCAACATTTGATACATTTTTTATGTAAGCTAGTATATTATATTTTAGCATCAATATCAATATTTTTAATCATAACCGATCAGTTAATGAACCACAACACTTTAAAAAACATATGCTTACTTACGTAGATCGTGATATAAATGTAACAGTAAGAATTGGGAAAACAATCATATACGGGAAATAATGGATATAGGTAGGTATGCGGAAAAACATTGATACGGTTATAAAAAGCATCATCAAAAAAAATATTATAAAACATTTTTTTATAATAAAATTGTTTTTAAAATCATTAACTTTATAACTGGCTAAAAATAAGTAATCATAATTTTATGCCATTTATTGACATCGGACACGAGGTCATGAAATTTTAAAATCAATTGGATTCAAAAACAAAAGTACTTAACAATACATTATAAAAATTAACACAAGAATAAATAGAATACATATGATTATATTATAATGGTTAAATAATCAAATTTTTAATTATTTTCTTTATAAATGTTTTTATTTCTTGAATTTTGGGAGGGACATTTATAGGGTATAGATATCGAAAATGTTTTATTTATTCACTGTTTGTTTATAATATCTATATATATATATATAAATGTAATAATACATGTTCTATTTACATTGTCTGCATTATGTTATTTCTTACTCAATCACATTGTATACGACGTTCGGTTGCCGGTGTTTATATAACTCTAATTAGTTTATTCATAGACTGGAATTACTGTTTTTAAAATTATTTTATCTTAAATTACACAAATACAAATAGATGCGTAAAGTCCAAAATATATCAAATTTACTGTTGGTTGGGTGTTTATGAATATTTCAAGCCATCTGGTTCAAAAATTCGAAAATGTCAAATTTAGACATCGACAGATTGTACATAGCAGTTTATGAGTTCGGGTTAGTATTAAGAGTTGTAGACTTAATTTTTGATTTTGGCAACGTAATATACTATGCTTTTATGACGCATCAAATTTGTGTATAGAATTCGAACAATTGATTGTATCCATGGATTTTTGGCTATCGTCCATTTACAATAGTGCCAAGTTTTTTGGTAGGGTTAATCAAACTTTTCCCGTATTTTTTCGTCGACTAATTACGAACATATTTCCGAAAGTATATTATCGAAATATAATTATTATTCAATTAATCGAAATAAAAAAAAAATATATATAAATATACACAGTTGTCGAAGTATCTTGAACATAAGAAGAGGGGAAAGCTCAGGAAAATTTTTAGCCAATTGGCATGGAAATAATGTTTTTCATTTTTACATTCCTTTCGAAAAAAATGTAAATAAATAGTACCTATTATTATTTCTAAACATAAAATAAAACATTTTTAACATGGTAAAATATATTTTTTTAAGTATACGAGTTTAACATATCGATGGCTAACAGGCAACTGGTTGTATCCGCTAAAATTCGATTGACCAGGAGAGCAAAAAACTATTTTTCAGATTTTATATCATTTTCGATATTTGAGTTTCAGCTAAACCGATCAAATTAAAGGTTAAACAAAGTTATTGATACACATAGATGAGCTTATATATAAAATAAAATAATTGGCTCAAAATTTATCACCAAAAAAGCGGATAAGTCTATTTTTTTTTAATACTTATAGATTTTGGTAAATACATCTTGATAATAATTACAGTGAAATGATGTGATAATAACATTTTTTACGTGATCGAGTATACCAGCCCTTATTTTGTCATCAGAGTTATCACTTATTGTTAAAGTTAAAACCCGAGTCTAAATGGACATATCCAATTCAAACGGACATATAATCATCCGTTAATTTGGCTACACGTTCATTTATATATTATTTAAAAATTGTTGATGCGTCCATACAATAGTCAGGCGCGTAGTCAGGAATTTCCAAAGGGGAGTGTTAAGAAAAGTAACAACTTTAATTGAAAAAATAAAATATACCAAATTTGTCAATATTAGTATTTATATTTTGGAAACTGATTTATATACAAATATTTTATTATAATGTAAAATAAGAAAAATACATGTAAAAATTATGTATTAAATGTAATTATAACATTCATCTTATCTTATACGACGATTTTTAATATTTAATTCATGTATTACATCTAATTCTGTTGACACTAATATATCACGATGTATATTCATAACTGTTAAACCATTTTTACCAGTCGTACTGCGTAAATGTAATTTCAATTGTCGAAGAGTTAAACAGGACCTTTCACTAGAAGCAGTTGTGACCGGCAAAGAAGTTAATAAAAAGTCTGTAAATAGTTGGGAATATATCTTTATTGCAATTTAAAGCTTCTATTGTATTTTTCGGTAAGTTATTTTTTATTTATTGATACCATGTTGTTAATTCACTGGTCATTTCAGTTATTTCATCTACTTCAGTATCTGATGAATATGTTTTTAGAAGATCTTTAAATTAGATTTAATAAAATTCAGTGGATTAAACAAGTAAAATTGTGTAGTAACAATCTATGATTCATCAATCTTTCATCAAGTAGTTGTTTAGAAAAATGATCTAAAAACGGTATGTATATTGAAATCCTATAGTACATTTTCACAGATGTTGTTATAATATTGGAGCGATTTTTTTGAGTTATAACTCTAGGTATTGAAATAACAATTTTTAAATATTTGAATTTCATTTTAATCTCACAATTAATTGTTTTAAATCCCTCTTCCACTTCTGTTCATAATTGAACTATTGAACTTTTAACTTTATTCGAAATTTCCACTGTTAATGCTAAGTCCATATTTTCTTTTTGCAATTGACGACTTATACAATAATAGTGAAGTACATACACTGTGCGAATGTCCATATTATAAATCTATTTTTTCGGAATTACGAGGAAAAAATCCGTATTTGCCAGATTAGTCGTTCCTTATCGAAAAATAAAAGTCTAAAGTACCATCATGATAACATTGTCTGGCATAAATGTCATAAATGGCATACATTATATAACGATTGGATCAGAATCCGTTCGGGATCAATATTGCCGTCTTCGTCTTTCGATCGATTTACGCATTGTTTGATTAGATAACTTTGAGTTATTTTATCTATATGCTATACGCAATAAATAGTTTAATATGATAGTTTTATATATAAGGAATGTATTGCGATTTCGACGATTCAAACGATTGGGAGTAGTTGAATTCCCAAAGCATATTACTAACGTATTACCAATTATGATTTATTATCTTAAGAAAAAATAAATTCCATAAATGTATTGGTTTTTAATTTTGTGGAAAATTCAGTACCTATTATAAATTATTTGTAGGTACCAATTATTATCGGAATGTACGATTCCTAATTGTTATATTTTATCTTTAAAAGATTAAGTTAAATCTCCGAGGATCACGTGAAATACCTATTTATAAATATATATTATTCACTATCAATATTGATTATCAAGAAGTAAAATGTCAATCAGGTTTATTGTATTATTTTATGTTGAATTTGTTGTTCAATATTAAAATCAACGACACGTTATTATTTTCGGTTTATATAAAACATATTTACATTACGTATTATAAATAAAAAAAATCTATGTTTGATAGGCATATGTTCATTGGATATTATGATCAAAATAAACATTTTTATGTATGTTAAAATGTTATACTTTAAAGATTTATTTTTATCTAAATAAAATTCAGTTCAATTCTAATTAGCCAAATTATCGATAAAATTGTATGTCGTTATCTTTATCTTAATAACAATATTTTTTGTCTAATTCCAACATTGCTGAGGAGTTATTACCTATACCTATATTAAATTACCTACATGATCCCCGTCTTACAATCATCTTACAACTACGATAACTCGTGTATTTACTTACTAAAATAAAATAGTTTCCATCCGTGTTCTATAATCATTTCGAATGGTATTTTAAAGTAGATACTATTTGTACGTAATCATATTTTTTGTGTAGTTTCCATTTATGATATTAATGCAATTTTAAATAATCTATAATATTATTTTAGGATGGAAAAAAATTGTATCCAGTAGCTAATTGACATGCCAAAATATAGTAAATACAATTTTTTTTTTTATAATAATAAAACAATAATTTAATAATTAATTTGTAATGAAATTAAAATGATGTCAATATTCATGCTGAACTAGGAATTATTTTAGATTCTGATTAAAGCAAGGAATGTATTGTGTTTACAATTATACATAATATATTTTTTAGATTTGTAACCAAAAATTATGTTAAAAGGGGTGCTCCGATTGTTACATACTTATCCTGTTTCCAGTAGCAAATTGCATCTACCTGGTAATTTAAAGAGGTAATTTTTTACATAGTTTTTTAATGCGTAAGAAAAAACTACTAAAATGTTATGGAAAATCGTAAAAATACGATTTTGTCAAAATTGAGGATGGTTATTTCTTTATAATTCTTTAAAAAATAATCTTAGGAACTTGACGTTTTCACTTAACATGTAATTAAAATCAATTTTTGAAATATTTTTCCTAATAATTTATTACTGTTTATAGAAATATTTCTAATTATCAAGTTTTCATGTCATAAAAGGGTTAATTTAAGATTTTAAGACGTGAAAATAAAATAAAAGGTTAATAGTGTGTTATTCTATTGGTATAAAAAATATCATGAAAATTATGTTTTTTTTTTTATAGTCATTTTGGTGTAATATGGCGGTAAAATTGAACACAGAATTTTTAATAACTAAGAAGAAATAATACGACTGAAACTATATTGATAATATATATTGAATATATTACATATTATCAGAGTTATAAGGACAGTATAATATACTCATGTTATATATGTATTGTATATACCTACTCATGTTACCCAAGCTTCGCCCAGAATTGATTTATTGAAATAAATGATATATCATTGTATTTAATATTTTTAGTGCTATTGAATAACTTGTAGAATTATTTAAATAAAATATTAAATCTTATTTCTACAAAATAATTAATTTTATTAAAGTATTTCGAAAATACTGAAAATGGAAACATAGATTCTGAAATACGTATTTGTTGTAATAAAATAAATTATTTTATAGAAACTGGGTGTTTATATTTTATTAATTATTTTCAAGTTTAATATATCCGCCACCAGTATCCTACCTAGGAAAAGTACTACTAGAGAAGTACTTTCACGCCCTACTTAACGGATTTTTTTACATTTATCAATAACAATACCGATTGTTTAAAACACATTTTTGAACTTTTAAATGTTGTTTGGTCCGAGATATAAGATTAAAAAAATAGATGGCAATATCTATTAATACTACCATAATGATTATATTATCTACATATAACCAAATTTTTAATATTTATACCTATATTTAAATATAATGTCTATTAGGGAGCACGCGTTAGTTAATTTATTAATACGAACGAAATATGTATGCGTTTGAAGTGCATTTGCAGCACTAATGCAGGTCATACATTATTGTGTAATTGTATTTTGTTCATAATTTTTATGGAATATATTTTAAACATTAATTAAGGAGATAATTAAATAAATTAATAATTATAATATAATATATACACCTAACTATAGCTGACCCGGCAATGCTTTGCTCTCGCTAGATTTGGCCGTAAAAATAATTTCTGGTTAAAAACCCTCTAAACTTTATGTTTTTTTTTTTTTTTTTTTTTGTTCAACATAATAATATTTCTTTAACGAAAAAGAATGTAAAATAAATAAAAGTATTCTAGTATTGTAAGTAAACATAGATTCACCGAGAAAACACATTATTCAATGTAATGCCCTATTATACTTTGCGTTTCTGTGGCTATGAAAGCAAAGAAAGAAAAAAACGTTTTTCACTCGGAATCATTTTTTAACGTAAAGTTATTAAACGGACTATATTTTTGTTTACTGCATAAATATAAAAATCAGACGGTTTACCGACTTTGGAGTACGCTATTCTTATATGTTTCAATGATATCATCGGGTCGCTGTGGTATGGTAAGACACACGCGTAACTTTAAACTTACGAACATGCAGCCTATTAGCTAATTGTACCTATGTTTGTTGTGTACACATCATGAGTATGTAAAATGTTTTAAAACGAATGAGTGAATATAGTAATACGTGTAATACTTGAATGATAATCGAAATAATTTTTAAAAATATTGGATTTGGAGGTTGGCGGGGAGTGAAATATTGGAGTTCCGAGTTATTATATGCAAACAATTTTGAAAAAAATTAAATCAAATTTTCGTAAAAAAAAAAAAAAATTCTTAGAATCCGATTGCAGCACAACTTACCGGGTCCAATTGTGAATCTAAACCATCCAGGGCGTCATCCAAGCGGATACAAAAAAATTCATTCAAATCGGTCCAGTCGTTTAGGAGGAGTTCAATGACACACACGTACAGTAGAATTATATATATACATACAAATAATTACGAATTTTGTTTATAATATTCTAAATTTAATTAATTAAACTTTTATTTAAATGATTTTTGTATGTTATTATGTTAATTTATTACTTTATTTTATGTAATTAATTTGGTTTGCGTCATGAAAATTTTTTTCTATTCTAAAATTAGTTTTATCTGATCAGAGTATGACCATTCTATAATACTAACCCTATTTTTATAATATTTTTTATGTAACATTTTTTTCTATAACGTAAATAAATTATAATATATATAACATAATAATTATATAAAATAAATATATTTTTTTTATATGTACTTACTATACTTCTCCTTTTACTATCTATAATATCGTTTAGATACCTAATTAGTTTTAGCGGTAATTATTATTATTCGTTAATTCAGATTATATAGGGTATACGTATAGGGTTAAATGTACATTTGAATTATTTATATGTAACTGCGCGTTTAAATATTTATACTATATATACTCGTTTTTACGAATATATGTACGTTGTGTAATATTTATCATTTCTCGGGCGACACGGAATACACATTATATTAATATACATATGTAGCAATGGTGAACCGTATTTCTATTATCGAAAATCAATGTGGTTATGAGATCCAATTACATAATGGGGTTGGGGCTGAATTTAGAATAATAAATAGACTCTATCAATGTTATACCTATCACACAAAAAAAAAAAAAAACCTTTCTTTATTCGTCTATTTCCAATATCGTATTGTCTACACCCACGTACCTAGTACAATTTATACACCAACTCTAAGACGTGTATACTTGGGTAAAATACTTTTTTAAAGTATTTCGAATACATGGTCTGAATACTGCCAAAAAAATTATTCAGAATACTTATTCATATACATTATGGTAATGAAATTTAAATATTCCTATTCCTATAGCTATTGGGTGACCCTATTTGAAAATTAAAAAATTGGACAACAATAAAAAAATGTGAATCGTAATCATTAAATGTCGGATTTTTCATACATCGTTTTGAAAATGGTAAATAAGCAATAAAAAAACGTGTTATTCATCTGTTTTCTGCCAAAATGTTTAAAAATCTATTTAAAAACGGTAATCTTAAAAAAAATTATAAAAAAAACTGACCTCACTCATTCCAAAAGTGGCATAAGAGGCGTCCCGCTTAAAGTTTGTTCAGGACTTTTGAAGTAGGGAGACGCCCTGTCCCCAGCAGTACTTTTCAATCTTGCACTAGAAAAGGTTGTATGAATATTACAGACCAATGAAGGTGGTCTATTAATTAATCAGAACAACATACGGCTTTTCGGTTTTGCTGATGATTTAGACATAATAGGCGAATCGTTTGCAGATACAGCTAACGCGGTCAGAGTCCTAGAAGAAGCAGCGAAGAAAATAAGTCTCGAAATCAATACTGAGAAAACAAAGATATAGAACTAATTGAGGATGGTTAGGTTTCTAACGAGATTGAAGATTTAAACTATGAAAAAGTGAGCGACTTTAAGTACTTGGGAGCAACGTTAAATATGAAGAATGATTGTTCAAAGTAAATAAATATTTGAATAAATAAAGCCCAAAAAGTGTCCTACTGACAAAATTCTTAATATCCAAAATGTTATATAGAAAAATAAATGTAAGACTGTATGTGGCTATCATAAGACCGACTCTCACGTTTAGTTGCGAAGCGTGGACGATGACTAAACAAACAAAGCGAAACATGAGGACTTTCGAGAACAGTGTATAGAGAAAAATATGTTTACTTCTTATGGATGGAACAAAGAATAACTGACAGAGGAGATATAATAAAGAGTTGTACGATATGTTGGAACTAGCGCCAGTAACAAATTTTATTAAAGGTCAAAGAATATAATGGTTAGGTCATATAATGAGAAGAGGAGAGAACGAAATAGTTAGAATAGCATTAGAATGGAAACCACAAGGAAAAAGACCCAGAGGAAGACCTAGGAAAATATGGATCGACGTGGTAGAGAAGAATCTAAAAAGACTAGGAATTGTAGACTTTAGAGAAGTAGTCCAAGACAGAGTGAGATGGAGTAGTGTAGTAATGGTGAAGAAAACTCTTGGAGAGTAATTATGCCAGAAGAAGAAGAAGAAGACTAAATTTCAATAACCTAACAGTCAACAATATATAATATAATAATTTTAGATTACGGGCTGTTAACGACCCAGAAGCATTTAGACCTAGACGGTCATTAGACCAATTAACATGAGGTATATTAAAATTACCACATAATAAAACAGAACACGGATTGAAGGAGGATATTAACTGCTCAATGGAAGAAGTGTATGATTCAATGATAGGAAGAGTAGTACTAGGTGGCAGATAAACTGCTCCAACAAGTAATTTAAAAGTGTTTAAAGACAATAGAACAAATACTTGTTAAACTTGTGATTGATAGAAGAACCTACCAGCGAGTTATTTAGAGTAATAAGAATAACTCCACCCCGATAATAAACACTGTTAGAGTGATTTTTATTCTGGCAAAAAATATGGAAGCCGTCAAAGCCTAACTCAGTATCAAGGAAATTTGAAGAAAGCTAGGTTTCTGTGAGTATAATTATATAATAATGGTGAAAAAGAACAAAGGGAGATCTCATATCAATAAGTTTCGTCCTAAAGCAACATTTTGGTAAAATATACTTAAATTTGAACACATATTAACATTAGACATTATATGTTATAGTATATATGTTATAGTGGAATAACATTATTAACTAAATAAGAAATTTTACAATGGATATTTACAAAATCAAACTAACAATTAGTAGTAGAGTTAACACGAGCACATAAGGGACGATTAGAACAATAAATATCTACAGAAGTGTGTTGATGATCTATAGAATTAAATATGGATTTTATCCAGAGGTAGTATGACGTAGCTTTAGGAGCGGGTTTTAGAATCTACTGACAATTGGTCGTTTGCGGAAACTTCCTTAATTTTGATTGAACAAGCGCAATTTTTGGAAATCAAATATCGATATTTTCAAGTAGCTGAAGGATTTTATCCAATGCTACATTATAATCTATAATATGTTACGAAGTATTTCAACATGTTGACTCAGCTATACCGCATATAAGTATATTTGAAGCCCGTTTTTCAAAAGTTTCATGTAAAACATAAGCAATGATAGAAGTAGGAGCTACAGATGAATCCAAACATTCAAGGCTTGAAATTTTTTCCTTAAGAAAATTAAATTCTTGGTGTAACAATGCATTTCAACTTTAATATCCACAACTAAGGAGGAAAGTTCTTTAATGTCACTCTTAAGATCTGAAAATTGCAATGCTTGTGCAGTAGAAAGAGTTTCACTGCTGATCAAAACTTCTTTACAGAATTCCTGTATAGTTGACATAAGGTCCTCGATGCTTATAGAAGGCTGCGATGAATTATCCATCGAAGAAAGAGCAGATCATTTTGATACGCTACGAGTGGTTAGAGTATCAACTTTAAGTTTCGGTGATGACATTGTGTAAAAAACAGGGGACTAAAGTAAACTAGGAGTTTCAGAGCCCAGCGTTTGATTATTATTTATAACAAACTATTGCTCCTTGTAAAATAAAAATGCAACCGAAACTACAGTAAAGCTGAAAGTTTAGCGGAAAATTAAAAAGGCTAAGATAGACGTGAAGTCAAAAGATATGACGTCTGTAAAATTGTTTGATCATACCTAGTATAGCGGCATAACTAAAAAACTACAATCAGCTAATCAGCAATAGTAGAAAAAAAATGTATAAAGACTCACGCGAAAAGTATCAAAGCTTAAGCAAATAGCAATGCGGAGTATCACCTGGAATTAGGAAGTGTACAGGAACACAGATGTACCGAAAACAAAACATGTAAAATTGACAAAATATTTTAAAAGTTAAGATGACAGTTAAATTAATTTAAGTCAACTCAAAATCAAGTAAAATTACAACAGTGTATTTTTTTTTTATAAAAATTATATATAATCAATTATGCATACTAGGTAGGTACGTCTACAGTTTTGAAAAAAGTTGCAATTGTATAATTAATTTTTAAATAATATTCTTGGTGTTAAAAAATAATCAATATATAGTATGTATAGCATTATAAAAGCAGTAGGGGTCGACTGTTTGAAATGCGTATTTTTCGACTCCCAGGTAAAAAATGGGGTAGCTAACGAGATTTGTCGTACTGATGGTATCTGATCTCTTGTGCAAGCCGGCGATAATTATTAAACCGGTCTAATAATTTGGTAGCTATTATTGTCGTAGTTATCTAAATTGAAATTGTGTTGAAATAATGTTCATTTATTTACGACAAAATGATCGTTGTCGTTCGTTTTGTTTTATTGCTGTTCATAATGTCGCGGAACAAATTATGTAACGCTATGAATGAAGAAATAAAAAAAGACCAATAGAGAATATTGTTTGGTTCCAATATAGAGTTTTTTTGTAACGTTTTTTATGTATATCGTTGCGGAACGAAATAAAAACCGAAACGATATGTGAAACGTTATCAATCTCGAGTCTTAGGTATATGTATAGGTACTGCAATTTTGTACATGGACACGTTATTCTATGTAATTTTGAATGTGAGGTGAAGGTAAACGATGGATGTGGTTTGAGGTTTGCAATTATGCAAATCGTTCGTAAGCCATTCGGGGTTCGCATCGAGTGTAGGTCGTATCCCGTGTAAGGACCGTGTGTTCTATAAATATCCCTGGGTTATACGGGTGTATAAGGTGTATGCACTAGGGTTACCGTATTTTGAAAATTAAAAAAAAACGGGACAACAATAAAAAAGTGAAAATCGTAATGAAATGTCGAATCCGAACTCGAAATACTTTCTTAAAAATATAAAAAGCAAAAAAAAAAAAAAACGAGATCATTTGTCAAAATATTTACGAAAATTTTAGTAAACGAGCAAAAGAATGGACAAAAACGGGACTCCACTTCCTAAATCGGGACAAATTGTGTCCCGTTTAAAGTCTGTCAGGACAACAGGACGCAATCGTCAAAAACGGGATAATCTTTTAAAAAACGGGAGGTATGGTCACTCTAGTATACACATTTCTCAATTTTTTCATAAATGCGCAGATCTACTCATTTAAAAAAAAGTTTAGTTTTATTTAGTAGTTTCTCTTCGTTAGCTGATAAGTGATACGCTTATGGAAAATAAGAATTTATAACTTGATAGTTGTAGCAGTAGTATTATGTTCTTTCGTAGAATTAGTTTCGACTTAGTTTAGACTTCGTTCTTAGGTAGATACTTCTCCATGAATATACGATTATTGTAAATTATTGTATGCTCTTTGGGAATGGTACTGGGTGGCGATGGATTTCACATATTATACATATTATTATTGTACCTATAATCTACATATTTTACAAAATAAATAAAAAAATAATTTGTTTTTGTTTAACAAATACGTATTTTGAAAATAAACTCTAGTAGTTGTTTAACACTGAATATAAAAACGTTGTTTCCGAAATACGTATTTGTTTAATAAAAACAAATTATTTTGTAGAAATTGGGTTTTTATTTATATCTATAAATAATTCTACAAATAACTCAACGCCAAAATATTAAAATAATATATATTTGACTACATATTAAAATATGATGAATTGCATGTTTCCGGAAAAATCTATTCAAAACGAATATAATTATTATTATGTACCTATCGATTTTCCAAAATGTTTAATTCTTGTAAACCGTGTTTTTTATATCTACATTTTACACCGTACACATAATGAATTTTTACGTTTATACAAATTAAAAGTAGATACACACATATACTTATATTTTTATACAATTTTTCTCGTGTCGGAATAACTAGGTAATTGAATACTTAAGTACCATTAATAAGACAAGAAATAAGAAATAAAAAGTTTTAAAAAATATATTACCTTTCTTAATACTTAATACCAATGGATTAATTTAACAATTAATTTCTAAATTATATTAACAACAATATTACAGATAATGCAATATGAAATAATGTATTCATGGGAAATGAGAATACTGGGTAATTATTTTAATGTAAGCCACTCATTTTCTGAGACAAATAACCTGTATCTATGTATACTAGTACATTTTTAATTTAATAATTCTATATTTTTGTGATAAAAAAAATTATATTCCTATTCTTCTTATACCATATCCATTATGGAAACTAGGTTGTCATTCTGGCCAAGGCTAGAAAACGTTTTCATTTTAATATGTTATTTAAATTTTGCGTTATAACCTTTTCCGGTTTAATACATTATTGATTTTTATTAATCGGAAGTTGTTGCAATTGCATGGTTTTTGTTGGCTATTGGATTTATTGCAAAATAAGCTAGAAATTAATTTCAAGATGCTACCAAAAAAATATCAAAAGTTTATAGTGCAACATTTTTGCATATTTAGTAATTATTTAGATTTAAGAGCGTATTTCATAAATTTAAAATTTTTTGGAGCACAATTAATGATTAATGATAAAATAATTAAAAAACTTGTAAATTAAAAACATTTTGATTTGAGTTATCATTGTATAATATTATATCGTGTTTTCCAAATAACTAGGTAGTTGATATAAAATCAAAGTTTTTAATATTTATATTTAAGAGCTCGTATTTATTATATAGAATAATATTTAATAATATGTTGGTATTCTGTTATGGTTTTATTTCGATTATATATGGTACATAAAATTCATTATAATAACCTAATATAATTAACTCTGGGCTTTACTATTTATAGTTTTATAAAATATTTGTATTTATTTAAAAAAAAAAAAGTACATATTTTTAAAGCATATTTGTACTTTTTTAAGTCATACGTAAATGCATGCATATTTAAAACTTTTTAAGAGCATTAATTTCCGAGCCCTAGTTATAACGTTATAAATAGAACGTTTTCAAGCTCTATTCCTAGTGATGTTATAACTAACTTAAACATTGGGAGGGGGTGAGTGCTTCAACTCCACCATAATGTAAATATGATGTATTTACACATAAAAATTAATAATAAAGGCATGATCTATTGGATATAATGTTTGTTTACGATTTGATTGACTGTCCAGACATTTTAAATTTAATTGGGTTCAGAATCCCTAGTAGAAATACACGTAATACAGATTTATTTTATATACCTAAATATAAAACAAATTGTGGTGAAAATTAATTTTGTTCAAGGGCTCTTTTAATTGTCAATAGAATCTTCGCTGCTTTAAACTTTTTTGTTTTATCTCGTCATGTTTGTAAAGCTAAAACTTTGTTATATTTAAAAAATATAGTATAAGTATAATTTATTTTATTTTCATATTGTATTAGGTTGTTTTTTTTTTTACCTTGTAACTTGTTTTTTACCTGTTGTATTTTTTCTATATCTATTTATTAATTTCAATGCCAATAATCTGTTTATATTGTAATGTTTTGTTCGAGGGCTTTCGCCCGTTGATTAAACGAATAAATGAAAAAAAAAAAAAAAAATAGAAGGATTGAAATAATTTAAAAGATCACACATTTTTTCACTCCAAAAAGAGGAAAACTGTTGGGCCACTGGATAGGAGATAAATCACTCGATCTTCAGCGTGCACACGCTAAAAAATTTACGACTGTATCGCTGGTTATACCTATGGTTGCCGTGTCTAATTTGCTTCTCCGAACGGAACACTTAGAGGACGACGCGTGGGCCGACGATGTACAAAATATATACGTACGAGCAATGAACCGTAACAAATTAGCTCGACAGTTTTTGGCAGGAGGTTGTATTCCTGGCAATCGGAATATCGGAAAACGAGACTTACACCGGAGTGCACTCGGGTCTATGTAGGTCTGGTTAGTCGTCTTCCGGGGTTGGTTCAAAGGCCGACCACACTGTATTCTAATGTGTTATCGATTTTTCGTGCACAACTGCAGTTGTAGGTATTTATATAATAGTACATTTCTCCGCGCAACACCTATAATTTTTTGTTCCGTATGTTGTCTTTTGAAAGTTTTTCGACCAGTATATATTTCTTTTCCCTTCTGAAATGAAATGCATAATTGATACGCATATACGACGTAAAAAATTAATAAGACACGCCATTGTATTCACGGGGAACGCGATGACATTGTCATGCAACCGAGCACCGACAATGTCGCACGAACATTTTGAGCGGTAACAGTTTACGATGTGCATAATAGATATTACGTTGTTTATTACGTTATGGTATTTTATACGATATGTAATAGGGCATTAGTATTTTTATTTATTTCTCTATCGAAACGATTCATCGAGTCATACGGGTTAGGACGATGACGGCGTAAAAGATATACCCACACTTTATAAAAATATTATAATTTCATTGTACATCATAAGTATAGGCATATGTACATAATAGGAAATTTAATTAATTAAAAAATTTAAAAAAAATCATTGTAATTTCAAAACAATAAATATTAATAATAAAAATAAATATATGTTGTAAAACATAAAAATTATATATAAGTAATATTACTACATATTATAAGAAATAATATGCACTTCGCTCGTCCGGTGTCAGTGTGGTTTCCAACTAGTAAAGTTGGTACGAACTAGGTTAAATTTGTCGCTGAAAAATAGGTAATCATAAATCATATGGAGCACTCGTTAAAGGAAAAAAAATAAAGCACATCATTGTAAAACATATTAATATATTATAGTAAAATACATCACTCACTCACTAATAGTATTAATTTACCGTTAAAAAATCAATAGATTTTAATTTGTAAAATTATCAATTTTGGTAGTTTGTGGAGGAAAAAATAATATAAAAATTGAGAATGTTATAAATTTTACTTTCGATAGAATATTTGAAACCGGATTTGAAGATAATTTAAATATTATAAAGGGGAGAAAATCACTTCTATTTTATAGTTTATAAATTATAATTTAATAAATAATACTGCAGGCATCCACGTACCAATATTGCCTACTTCGAACGCCGTCAAATGAAAATCTGCTACTAAAGCCGTGCAGCTGTTTTCATATAAATATGATAGAATTAGGGTTGAAGACTTCAGCTAGTACTTGAAAATCTCAAAATATACATGTACTTATGGATATAAAATTTGGTTAAAAAAATTTGTTATATATGTTCATTATTTAAAATAAAAAAGGTGCACTTTGGTCGTCGGGTATCAGTAGGGGTGAAAGAACTCCGTTTATCGGCTAGAATACTCTTGGCGAATGTATTGTATTTGAAAGCAATGATTAATCGTTGCATTTGAAACAAACAATTTTGAGCGGAGCTTCGGTATATTATATATATAACTATTAATATTACTGATGTTATTTAGTAGAAATGTTTATCATTATATCGTAAGAGCAGTCGTACATAAAGATATGATTTAGTGTGCCCTTATAATAGCAAATATAATATTTTTTTAGAATGGCTTCATTTAAAATAGGTAGACGTGGTAAGTACAAAACTACAAAAGTATACTTTGTTCTCGTCTTATTTTTAAATAAAATATGACTGGAAAAAGAAGCAATTTCATACGTGCAAAGTTACTATGGGACATACACTTAAAAAAAAAAAACCTAGTGAATTTTCTAATAATAAAATAAAGACTCGATTCTACAAAAAATATTTACTTTTATTTGGTAAATAGTTACCGAAATTCGTAATTACCAAATAAAAGTAAATATTTTTTGTGAAATTGAGTCTTCGTTTTATTATAATTGTAAAACCACTAGCTTTACTACGATTAGAATCTAAAATAATTTTTCAGTTGATTTTTAAATTTAGTTAAAGTAATGCACTACTAATATTGTTTTAAATTTTTTCAGGTCTTTATATCTTATTTTACCTACAATTTGAATTTAAATATCTCAAAAATCATAATTTTGTTGAAAAATTAAAATGAATGTGAAAAATCGTGACAACGGATTTTAGAGATTCTTTTAAAATTTAAATGGAGTACCGTATATTTAACATAGAATAAAGTTTTAAGTCTTAAAATCCTAAATAACTCCTTTAAGAACTTAAAATCCTTGAAATATAAAATATCTATAAATAGCCCAAACTTTCATAAATGTTTGTTTGAATTTAATCATTGTGAATAAAGTACTAAGTACTATAAAATTCAATATAGTTATTCTTTTTGAATTTACGAAGAAATGAAAAGTCTCGATTTAATGAAATCGTATTTTTACCGTTTTATTCGTCAGTTTTCGGTAGTTTTTCTTTATACATTACAAAGTTACTTGAAAAATTGATAAATAACCTTTTTAACACCAATTCTATTTGCAATTTGCTATCGGAAACCGAATAAGCTTGTAAACATACATCAGAATCAAGAAACCACTATTTAGTTTCCTCGCTACGCTTGGAACTTAAAATAATATGTACCGAAATTATACCAAGATTATAACCAAGATTATAAGTAATAACTTGTTTCGACCATAAGTCATCATCA
This sequence comes from Pemphigus obesinymphae, assembly GCA_025469235.1. Lineage (NCBI taxonomy): Eukaryota > Metazoa > Arthropoda > Insecta > Hemiptera > Aphididae > Pemphigus > Pemphigus obesinymphae. The sequence continues at coordinate 3,477 of JAIPRL010005929.1, read as the reverse complement.
ATAATCATATTCATTTTTATAATATATTACATTACTTTACTTATATATATATATATATATTTATTTTTATTTTTATAAGAGTATTAAATTTTTAGTTTTTGGTTCTAAATATATATTATGTGTGTATAAATATATATTGATTTATTATTGACAGGTATTATAGACAATTAAAGTATTTCTGAATTTCGTTCTGTTTTCATGAATGTATTTTAAATTAATAAGATTGTTGCTAATTTTACTATCTTATTATCATAGTAGATTGATATAATAAATTAGAACAGAATATTATAACTGCTATTTTCTGGATTGCACAAAATGTACCGTAAACAAAATAAATTCAAGAGAATTTTCAAAATAAAATATATGAATATACGTATAAAATATTTAACAATAAATAGCTCTATTTGACTTAAATTCAACATAATACCTAAAAGTACTTCTTTGAGTTTAAAATTTCAATATTTCTTCTTAAAAATTTTTTAACAAATTGAACGCTATGTTCTAATTATAATCTAATTGAATTTGGGCAATTCAGTGTGTGCGATACATAAATGCATAAATAGATACGAGTGTCCTAATACAACGAAAGTAATGCGAAGTATCAACATCGTACACATGCAAAATTTGAAAATCAAAACAGGTAGTTGGACTTGGTTCATAACATATGACAGTCAACTCATATCGTATGTGCCATATTGTTACTGATGACCACAGTTAATATATATTTAAAATAGCGAAAAAGGACAACAATTAATGTTAAAAATTAATTTTTCATAGGGTAAGCAGTGGTCAAAGTGGCTTAAATTAAGTGGAAGGGCAAATGGATATTGAGTCAGATAACCCAGAAAATTCACACGAAATAAATATTTTGGATCCCTAAGAACCTCGTAAATAAAATAGTCATTACAATTTTAGTCGAAACAAACCATTAAGTACTGAAAGTAGTTTTTTTTAGTAATCTGTGTTTCGAATTATATCTAAAGTAAACATTATAAAATGCTAATCACTAAAAATATAATTTAAAAACGTTAACTTTGATCGTTAAAATAGATTGTTTTGAAATTATTTCCAGCTCTGATTCGTTTAATAGTTTATATTTATATACTCGTATACTATTCGTCTGTGTTATTCTCGAATGTTGTTCGGGAAATGATATTGTTAATTTTCCTTTGTAAGCAGCTGTTCGTCACAGTATTTTGAAAATCGATAGTATTATGGTCGTTCCATTAGCAAACTAGACTGCCATTTCTCTGTCAGAAAACCTGCGGCGTATTGGAATTCGAAAATGGTCTCAAACATACCGTCTATTGTGGTACTTCGGTCTGGATGTTTTCCAATCAGTTGGGTCGTTTCTTCACGAGCGATACGGAATTTACACTCTATTAGTTAATACTCGAATAGTTCACACTTCTCATGGGTAAAATGACAGATATCGTCAAACTATGACTATTTCACTCCCTCAGATCTTGTCTCTGAATGCATGAGCCGAGGATTATATAATAAAATATGCTTTCTATGAAATAAAACAAATATTAATGAAATTAAATTAAACACGAAGATTTATAATATTAACATTTATTAATGTAGACGCCATAGTAAAACATTTCTAATAATTAAATATGTAAAATGTATTTAAATATCGTGTTCATGAATGATCAAAATGTTAATATATTAATATCTTTGGGCTTACGTATTTCAATAAATGTGGATTATATATTGACTATTGTACTATCGTATTTAGTTGAACTAGAAATTATTACGTGTATACGGAAACAATATTGATTTATTGATTTGCTTTGTTATAATAATAATAATAATAATAATAATGTAAAAAAATTGCTCTAGACACAATTGGGGAAAAGTCCATCTAATTTCCTATTGGTCATCGGACAGGATATATTTCAATAATAAAAATAGTTATAGTTGTATATAACTAATTAGTATAATATGCTTAATAAGTTGTAGTATTAAATTTAAACACCTAAAATAATCAATTTTATAATATTAAATTCGGGAGGGGAATGAAATTCCAATAATGATAAAAATAACATAGAAAAGATAAATTTTTTTTTTGAAAATTTTATTACGTTAATATAATATTATCTACTAAAATTATTGAAATTTATATTAGTAGTATTTATATTAGTATTAGTTTATATAATAGTTGTTGGCATTAATAAACTAATAAAAAACGATTTCGCTAAATGTATTGTTTTCGGTGAAAAACCATTGAAAAAATAAAAAGTTAGGAAAACCCACTCTTCAAGCGTATTAAATTTCTGGTTTTTAAACGTGTTTTAAATAATAATCTGAAAATATAAATCATAATTAATTATATTTATCAGCCTAGTAATCAAATCAACAATCGTAACTATGGACAGACTGATGGGCAGACATAACTTGTTTATAAGGTGTCTAAAACTATGTTTAGAAACCTAAAAAGTTACTTCTATAAAGCATAAATTAGATGCAAATTTTTATTAAAAAGCTGTTTAAATGAAAGTTCAAAAAAGCCTAGGTACCCGTGCACTATACATACACATGGATAAATAAAAAAAATTCTCATTACGCTCACAAACTCTTAAATTTAATAATACATTCAAAAATATATTATTTTTGTTTTATATCAACTCATTGTATTTGTTAATATTTTGATAACGCTCTACCTATCTTAAAGTGATACACGTCACCGCGTGTAGTGTATTTCAAAATCATAATTAACAAGTACCGATATAAATCGATAAATCGATGTTTATCGTAGAAGTACCTATGTGTAACGATAACAATAAAAATGTTGGTTATTTAATGATCCAACAAATATTTTCAACTTATTTTAATAATTATGTAGTTTTACCATTAACAATTGTTTAGTATATATTATTTTAACAAGAAATCGATAAAAAAAAAACGTTTATTCAGCATTAATCACATAGTACGGGTATGGTAAAATATAACGTATTTTTTTTATTTTTTTTTTTGTCTTGTGTTATTTTTTTATATAAAGAATCGATTGAAATATGATTTAATATCTAAGTATATATAAATTTTTCGTGGGCTGTCCATTATATCCTTTGGCATTTTTTTTTTTTTTTTTTTTTTTGGTTTGAAGGAAACCAAAACACAAAAAATGTTTATTAAACATATAATTTGAACGACGACACGATAATTACAGTGTACCGGAAGCGTATATTATGAATATATTAGGCAAACAGTGTATAATGGTCATGTGCATGCATAGTATATTATATAGTTCAGGCAATACAGTTATCAAAAAATACGTTCGTTTCGTTTGATAAAGTTTACAGGCTTAATAATTATTATGCAAAAATATAAACACATATTTTGTCGAATGACGTATATATATATATATATATATATATTATGTTACTGGAAATATCTCCATTTTCAAGATTATTTTCTTTTTTAACTTTTCGATTACAATATTTGGAAAAGTAAAATATTTGGAAACTAATATAT